>JAPCYS010003652.1:0-97558 GCA_028641055.1 Alopecurus myosuroides
CACCAACATGAGTTGCCAATCTCTCAGTATGCTTCCGGTTGTCAAAGCCTGTCACCACAAATGCATCATGCGCATGGTGGCTGTTCTTAATATTAACCCTAAATAGATAGCAACATAAGAAATAGGCTTTGTGCTCTTTCTCGCTATACCCCAGCCAATTACCTTGATCAAACTAATCTGGATTGAATCTTCTCTTCTTCCCAAACAATAAACTTTCCGGTGCTAAACAAGATTGTGAGAGCTGCTGCCAAAGAGGAACGAGAATATTTCTCTTCTCCATTATTTATCACAAACAAAGTTTGTCTAATTTCTCATTAACAAAGTGTGAAGGAGATTTTATTGTTTAATATTGTTGTTTATCTTGTGTGGACTAAACACCCATTTGCCTGCTTCTTTTACAATATCAGGGACAAGCAAATTAAACATGCAAGTCAAAGGTAAAGCCTGCTTAATATGGATAAATAAAAAACCATCAATCATTTCACGATGAACTAAAAACATAGACACAAAAAGGAGTATTAATTATTTTGTAAGTTTTTAATTGGAGTGGCAGAAAAATACCTTGTATGGATACATATGGTGGACACAAGAAGTAACGAGTCATTAGGCGACCTTTGCTCCATGGGAAGAATAATAATGAAAAGCTCAAAACGAATACTCACCACACGACACAACAACTGAAGCGGACGCACTGCTTGAGAGATCGGATACAAGCAAACCAACTTGACAAAGAATTATAGGAACCCACAAAATTCATGATAGGTGGCAAAGAAATCAGTTGAACACACCGAGATGCAGATAGTCACCTCGGTTGCACTGTATAAGAAGCCGAATGTAACCACTCTTCAGACTGTCCTCGGGGAGACTCACCCCGAGTGGGCTCATCTAGCCCATATTCACATTTAATCGAAGGATTCTTCAACAGTGAGAACGGCTTCAAGACGGCCTCACACTGAGTCAAAGGGGGCTCGTCTCGAAAAGTCAGCCCAGATACGCCTTCACACTCACCATGAGGATTGAATTCTTTATATATTACCTTTTTCGCAGGTAGGTCAAACATATTGACGACATCATTACATAAAGCAATTCAAATTCGGCGATAGTTTTCGAAATTGATTAATTTTTTTTGTTGAATAGAGGGATGAGGGACATGGGAGTTGTTTTCGGACCATTCTAATGATGGTGTGGCCAACCATGCAAATGCTTTGGCAAACACATTGCCCATGCTTGAGAAAACTAATAGAATTGTCCTCTTCCCACACTCTTGTCGCACCCTGATTTCTAGGGGATACTCACCGTACGAACTGGATAGCAGATGCTTGGATTATGGGGCATAACTGCTCCCACGTCCCAGCTTCCTGGTAGGCCTGCGCTTATGCGCGACAACACAAGCCCTGCTATTCCATCGTCGATGTAAACTATCCACTAGAGATCAAAGGCACTTCCGTCGACGTACTTCAAACCATACACACATGGTACGTCAACGGCGTTTAACAAGTGATATCACAACAGATCTCTACGACACAAAAGATTGAAATAAGTTGCAAATGGCTCTCATTAGAGCAGAGATAGCAAATACAATCATTCAGAGGGCACATGCCCCAACAATACATCAGTACAATACAGCGGAAGCATTCAACATGTCTGGGTACAGACAAGAACCAAATAGGCCTAAGAGGCCGGAAACGAAAAGACGGAGCCCATCCACGAAGTCTCGGATCCTGCCCGGGTCCGCTATCTACTCGTCAGCAGTCTCGTCGTCATACTCCACGTAGTAGCCACCATGTAGATCCTCGGAAACGTCGTCTGCGTAAACCACAGCCCCAAAGGGGTCAGTACATAAACGTACTGGCAAGCAAGACTCACAGTTCACCAAAGTGTAACCCGTCAACACCAAGCACAGATGCCTTGGGTTCAACGGAAGAGAGGGGGATATAAAAGATGCGGCAACTGGTTGCGCGAACCAACTACAGAGATTCTACCACTGCCGGCTAACAGAAAGGAGATAAGATCGAGGATTGTAACCAACTGAAAGATAACTTCAAACAAACCCATCCTGGATCTCGCCCCTTATCCAAAGAAGCAATCCGAGGATAACTCACACAGTTGTAATAATGATGGTTCAAATTATTGTGTCAATAAGCCTATTACTAGTCAAGTTATTAATCATGGGGTGTAACATGTTTGATCATTATGTTTAAGTTGTCCTGAGTACTTGCTAGCCAGTACTTTCACCAAGTAATCCATAACCGCGGAAAACACGGCTTCTCGAGAAGATTATCCCTGCAGGGTTGCACCAATTTGGCCGTACACTCAAGAATAACCCGCCAGATGGGAAGCTAACCCACCAAGCGGGGTACTCTACACAACCAACCATTCTTCGCATCAAGCCCAAAGAACCTTGGGCGCACGGCTAATCGAGCCCAGAAGAAAATGGACCCTCATAGCACTCTAAGAACGTGTCCCCCTATATGCCGACTACGAAAGTTCCACCCTGGCCTGGGCTCGCAAAAACATGCATGCGGCAAATGGAAAACACGAACTAAATGAGGCGATTTGGACGAGATGCGAATTAGGTCAAGTTGAGGGGGGGCGCCCATACTCGCTTCCCAAATGCGGGTAGTGCGCTCATCATGGATCAGTAGACAAGACCCTTTTCCTATTAGGGTCGACACTAGCAGGCTCCAAAACCTCTCTTGGGCCTCCTGCCGGTGCCTTATCATCAAGTTTATTATTAATAGTAACATTAGCATGATTGATTGATTAAACATCGATCCCCCACAACGTAAATGATATAGTAACAGAAAGTAACGGGTAACAGACTCGAGCAAAAACAACCTAAGCATGCTAGTAAGACACGGGCTCAGGCAATGGTTATAGGTATGGAGGTGAGGCAATATCAGGGTTAAGGGATTCATGTGATAGGTTCGTAACAGAAGCAACTAATCATGGGGCTAGCAGAAATAGACAAAGGAAACTATCGGTATCCAATGTTGAAAGGAACACAATGGTTCATGTGAGTGATAACTTTCCTGCAAAACCCAGTAGCCTGGTACTGAGCTAAATCCTTAGAAGGGATGTCGTAAGTATCGTCGGTCTCAACGTCGTCGTTTATCCGGGAAGAAGCAAACAGACAATGCAGAAAGATAAACAATCAATATCATGGCATAGGTGCACAAACATGGGATGATGCATGTCATGTTAATAGATGCATCAGAATAAACTACTTGACAATATAACACAATTTAATTGGACCCATATGCAATGTGAATTGCATATGGATGCAAGTGGTTAAGGTGGAAGCAATGATCTACATTTGATTAACAAGTGTAAGTGGTTAAACATGATGCATGCATGATGATAACAAGGAGTAAACAAGTTAGATGCAATTGGAAAAGGAGTAAAACAAGTGTGGGATTTTTATCTGTTATGTTAGGAATTTTGGTTCCTTATTGATGTCACACAAGTAATTGTTGTTTTCAACAAGTTAAAGTGTTCAAAACAAATAACAAAGTTGATATTTGAAAAGGTTATCAAATTTTAGTTGGTTTACATGTTTCACATTTTGAAATTGGACTTTGGATTAATTAATTATGAATTAAACAATAATAAACAATTTTTAATTGCATTAAACAAGAATTAAATGGTTTAGGCAATTTTAATTATTCAAAACATGAAACAAATTTTATATTTGGAAAGAGGGTTTAATTTTGCATGGAAAACATATTTCATTTGTGGAAATTGGATTTAAAATGAGCAAGTTATTATTTTGGCAATTTTAAATGCAATAATTAAGAAACAGTTGTTTTCAGCAATTTAAAATATTCAAAACAGCAAACAAAATTTATATTTGGAAAGTACATGAAAAGTTGATTGGAAAACATATTTGGTTTGTGAAATTTGGAATTTTTATGAGCAAGTTATGAATTTTGCAAATTTAAGTGAATTTGACAAGTTTTCAAATATTGCACCAATTTAAAATGTTCAAAACAGTAAACAAATTTTATATTTGGATAGAACATTTAATTTGGGACAGAAAACATATTTAAAAAGTGAAAATTGGAGTTGGGATGAATTAATTATGCATTTTACAAATTAAGATACAAATCTGCCATTTTAATTAATATCCAGGGATTTAGAAATTAATAGCAGGGACTTAGAATTAATTTGTAGGGACCTAGATTAGAACTGGCAGGGACTGGGTTGCAATACTGTGAAGTTTCTGTAGCCAAAAAACTAAATTAAAAAAAGGTTGGTTTTAAAGTGCAGGAGGGGGATCGAACCCGAGACCCCCTGCTCGTGCGCATGGACTGCTGCCAATGCGGTAGCTGTTCGATGGTGATAGGTGGGGCTTTCGTTTGGTTAAGGGGTATCGCCACGGTCCGTTACTGACGAAACTGAAGGAAAAATTCAGTTAACAGACATGTCGATCGCTGGACAGATCGTGGGGGACGATCGCCGGCCTGCTTGCAGCGAGCGCGGGAGGGCGGCGCCTTGCGCGTGCGTGCTGCGAGGGGTGAGCGGTGTGGTGATGTGCGGCCTCGAGGCAGGGAGAGGAGAGGAGTGCGGGCTCACCTCGGGTGGTCTCGTGGCAGAGGTTCAGGCGACGGCAGAAAAGCGGTGGCCTTCTCCGGCACGGCGCGGACACCGTGGTGCATCCCGGCGAGCGACGAGGACACGGGGAAACTCCAGGGACTCCCACGTTTCCGTTCCACTCCTCAGGGGCTCCTCGAGGTGAAGGTGACCGGCGAGGGAGGCGGTTGCTGACAGTGACTAGGTGGTGATCGGGTTCAGAAGCAGATGGAGGTGGAGGATAGGTAGGACGGCGGCGACAGGGGAAAGAAGAACTAGGGTTTAGGGGCAGAGGGAGGTGTGGTGATTTTTAAGGGGGAGGAACACCTTGTACGGCAGCTCATCCAGGAGGAGGGCGCTCGATCGGGTGGTGCTGCGAGTGTTCGTACAGAACGTGACGTGGGGAGGAAGATGACAGCGAAAGGAGGGAGTGGGCCAGAAAAATAACAGGGAAACGGGCTGGGCTTAGATAGGCTTAGGTGCTGCTAGCTGTTTTCTCTTTTATTATTTTCGTTTGTTTTATTTTTTTTTGTAGTTTTGCTTTTAGAAGAAAATGTTAATGTTTTGTTTACCAAAATTTCCAGAAAAATTAGGTTTGGCTAAATAGCTAATTAGAAACCATTTTTCAAGATTAGATTCCAAAATTTTGATATTTAAACATGAGGTTTGTATTTCGAAACCAAAATTGGGAAATTTTAATATTAAGGAACCATTAAGAAAAGAAGCATTTTTTATAGGGTAGCCCTTATGAAATAAAAGATTAAAATTAGTGGATTGACTTGACAATGTGTATAAATTTGTTGTAACTCAATTTGGGTGCTGTTTGAAGATGATTTGAATTTGGAACAATTTAAAATTAATTGATTAACATGGAAAACAAGGATTTTAATGGGGTAACCCTATGACTAATTTGATTAAACATTAGTGGTTGGCTTGTTAAAGTTTATAAGTTCAAAAGGGTTCTGTTTGATGCATTTGATGTGAACTTGAAGGTGATTTGGGATTTAATTGATTGAATAAAACCAACAATTTAATAGATGAACATTATGGAAGAAAAGAAAACAATTTGGTTGTTTTTATTTGAAATAACATTTTGGAAATTGTAACATCACAAGGATGAAACAAAGGGTTTGAATTTTGAGTTGAAATTCAAACAGAAAACAAAGGAAAACAAATGAAAACAGTTGGAAAACAAATGAAAACAGAGAAAACAAATGGAAAACAAACAAAACAAATGCAATCAACATGATGCCATGATGCAAAACATAAAATAACAGAGAGCAAAACATTCTAAAGGCTATTTTTCAGACTTGGGATGTTACAAAACGCCCCCCCTTGAAGGAATCGCGCCCCGAGATTCCTACTGAGAAAAGAAAAGGTCCGGAAACTTCTTGGAAAGATCCACTTGAGCTGTGACACGTGAAACACATCGTGCACCTTGGATAGTTTTTCTGGAAGTTCAAAACGATAGGAATTCCTGGCAACTCTTCTGGAAGGATGTCAGGGAATTTGGAAACCACCGGAACATTTTTCAAGTAAAGGGGAGAGGTTTTTGTATCAAGGGTGTATAACTGGATAGAATTTGATTCATTTGTAGAATAGACTATCTGTAATAGGGGTGGAACAGAGTTATTGACATCAATGCAACACCAAGAATAACCATCAATGTCAGAATCATCAACATGAGATTAACGAGGAATATGTGGCCTCCCATTAGAATTGGATTTCTATGACTGAACTTGGAAGTCAACATTTGAGATCCCGGAGAGTGAACGGTGATTTGATTGCTTAGTGGAACCAGAAATAGGTTGTATGTTGTGGAAAAGATCTTGACACAAAGGAATGTGATGCTCCGGTATCAAATAACACTTTAACTGGAATAGAGTTTAGGAGATGAACGGGGAAACTTTGATTAGACGCCGGTAGAATAACTGAAATGGAAAACAACAACAAGATTTCAACGGACGAAAAGGATGTTGATAAGAACAGAATATCAACATCAGGGAAAACGAGAACAAAACTCCTGAGGTACTATGGAAAACCCATCCGGGCTTCTAGAGGATCAATATCTACTGCTTAAGGAATAGAGGATCCGTTTCCGGGGCTTACACGCCTCCGTTCTCAATCATGAGTAGGCAACATGATAAATCATGTCACAACCACCTCCATTCCTATGGTCTAGTAGATATAACCATCCTAGAGAAACCAGAATTCGTGAAATCCTAACTTGAAAGTTTAGATGAGAAGAGAAAAACAACGTTGCACTTCCTTACCAGAAAAAGGGAGGGTGGGTGGGGAAAGAAGAAAAAGGGAGGGTGGGAGGACACGGGGAAACTCCAGGGACTCCCCCGTTTCCGTTCCACTCCTCAGGGGCTCCTCGAGGTGAAGGTGACCGGCGAGGGAGGCGGTTGCTGACAGTGACTAGGTGGTGATCGGGTTCAGAAGCAGATGGAGGTGGAGGATAGGTAGGACGGCGGCGACAGGGGAAAGAAGAACTAGGGTTTAGGGGCAGAGGGAGGTGTGGTGATTTTTAAGGGGGAGGAACACCTTGTGCGGCAGCTCATCCAGGAGGAGGGCGCTCGATCGGGTGGTGCTGCGAGTGTTCGTACAGAACGTGACGTGGGGAGGAAGATGACAGCGAAAGGAGGGAGTGGGCCAGAAAAATAACAGGGAAACGGGCTGGGCTTAGATAGGCTTAGGTGCTGCTAGCTGTTTTCTCTTTTATTATTTTCGTTTGTTTTATTTTTTTTTGTAGTTTTGCTTTTAGAAGAAAATGTTAATGTTTTGTTTACCAAAATTTCCAGAAAAATTAGGTTAGGCTAAATAGCTAATTAGAAACCATTTTTCAAGATTAGATTCCAAAATTTTGATATTTAAACATGAGGTTTGTATTTTGAAACCAAAATTGGGAAATTTTAATATTAAGGAACCATTAAGAAAAGAAGCATTTTTTATAGGGTAGCCCTTATGAAATAAAAGATTAAAATTAGTGGATTGACTTGACAATGTGTATAAATTTGTTGTAACTCAATTTGGGTGCTGTTTGAAGATGATTTGAATTTGGAACAATTTAAAATTAATTGATTAACATGGAAAACAAGGATTTTAATGGGGTAACCCTATGACTAATTTGATTAAACATTAGTGGTTGGCTTGTTAAAGTTTATAAGTTCAAAAGGGTTCTGTTTGATGCATTTGATGTGAACTTGAAGGTGATTTGGGATTTAATTGATTGAATAAAACCAACAATTTAATAGATGAACATTATGGAAGAAAAGAAAACAATTTGGTTGTTTTTATTTTAAATAACATTTTGGAAATTGTAACATCACAAGGATGAAACAAAGGGTTTGAATTTTGAGTTGAAATTCAAACAGAAAACAAAGGAAAACAAATGAAAACAGTTGGAAAACAAATGAAAACAGAGAAAAACAAATGGAAAACAAACAAAACAAATGCAATCAACATGATGCCATGATGCAAAACATAAAATAACAGAGAGCAAAACATTCTAAAGGCTATTTTTCAGACTTGGGATGTTACAACTCTCCATCAACCTTCATCTAAGCATTGCAGGTTTGAAGACAAAGAACAAGGCCGATGTTCTTTTATTTCTTGTGTATATCCTTGCTCGCCGCCATACATTAATATATTTGGAGACGGTCTTTCAAACCAAGTAAAACACAAATATTTGGCTATTTCCTTTTTCCTGTCCCGGGGTAAAATCGCTAATCAATTTATACTATTTTTCTTGACTTGAAAGATACCTACATTTTTAAAGGATATTTTCAGAAAAAGAAAAATAAATAAATTCTATTATACAGCTTGAACCAGGATTTTTTGTAACCTGGATGTGAGACCCGACGGATGCAAGGAATCATTGACAAGTCCGGACGATGATAGCACCGCAGAAAGTGTGAAGAATAACGCTTATCTTAGGAGGATGAGCTTGGTAGGATACGTCATGAAGACCCACGAGGTCATGAAATAATAACGTGCAGCCACACATAACAGCGGCAGCTTAGTCGGGAGAAGAACATGGAGAAAGGGGAGAAGGAAGTGCTAAGGTTTTGCTTGGAAAGACTGCGTGGCGATAAAAATTCGAGAGTCATTTAACTTATTCAACTTGAGCGTAATTTCAATCGAGAATATAGTGAAGTAGTAATATAACTGAGCACAGGCGTATAAACAATGATATATAGAGCTCAAGCTGACAGACTTGTAGCGGGCATACATGCAAATCTGCTGGTCCGTAAAACATAATAAGCGCTACGTACAAAGCGTGAACAGAAAATAAAAACGTTTATATCTAGTCTATCAGCTGAGGAGGTGTCATGGTGGTCGGCTGCTGCTGGGTACGATGGCATGCGTGCCAGAAACTGCACTCGGCGGGGACATCCCCGACTCGTCTAAAGCCACATGACACAATGTCGGATGGCCCAAACTGTACGTCAAACGCCTGCACCCCGCTCCGGAGGTCCGCCACCAGGCTGTCCATCATGTAGCCCGGGAGGCGCACGCCGGTGCCCTTGGCGACGACGGGCATGCTCAGGGTCGAATTCTCCGCGTCGACACAGAGCGGTAGCGGCGCGGCGGCGCTGGTGGCCAACGGGACACAGTGGTACGCCACCACCAGGTAGGTGCCGGCGCCCATGCAGACGCGTTTCCCGGGGCGTGATGAGACGAGGCTGAGGGTGAGGTTGAATTGCGGGTCTAGCACGAGATCCTTGGACGGTGGCAGGTCGAGACCGGAGACGGAGTCGATGGAGACGTAGTATCGCATGTGGGCGGGTGTGTTAGCATTGTCAAGCACGGCACCCACGATTAACGTGATGGCCACGGCGGCGAAGACGAGGGCAGCAAGACAGGCTGCTAAGCAGTCGGCGCGCTCTTGACACGCACTGCGGGCGGCTGCCATTGTCTTGGGTCCGTTCTTGGTCTTGGCCTTGGCTGTAGGATTGTGTTGTGTATATATATGGATGGACGTACCAGGTGTCCAGTGCGGGATCGGACAGGTGTTTCGTTTCGGAGTTAAGATTGAGTTTGTTACTAGCTAGTACAGCCTTGGACACTGAGACCTAATTAAACACGTACTGATTAGGACAATGACGGTGTGTATACGCTTGAACCGGAAGGGAATCAATCTCGTTGCAAAGCTGATAGAGAACAAGTGTTCCCTCTTTTCCGTGCTGGTTGTATTTGCTAGCTAGCTATTGCTACACGCCCTTGAATAACCAAGCGAGCTACAAGAACGCGCATGGTACGTCAAGAGTTTCTAGGTGGACGTTTGGAGGATGTTCCGCCTGACATTCCCGGTCCGGAACTTGCCGAGCATTTGCCGTTGGTGGGTGTCACCCTTACTGCAAGCATGGACGACAGATTCATATGGAATAGGAAGGCAAACACACATACTCAGTCAGGTCTGCATATAGGGCCATGTTTGCTGGTAGGGGTGGACATGCCTGGAGCGAGAAAGGTTTGGCACTCTCGGGCACCCACTAAGTGCAAAATCTTTATGTGTCTGGCAGTCAAGGGGAGATGTTGGACAGCAGACAGATTAGGGCGTCGGGATCTGCCGCGACCGGCGGCATGCCAATTTTGCGACCAGGTTGGAGAGGACACCGACCATCTCCTGCTGGGTTTTGTCTCCCGAGGGAGGTCTGGCTCAGGTTCGGTCTACGGTGGGACGGCACAACCACGATCCCTGCGCTAGGTTGCCGGTTACTCGACTGATTGTTTAACCAACATCCCGAGCGGGACACGTGGACAACACCCACACTCATCTGCTGGTGTTTGTGGAGGCACCGCAATGCCGTGGTATTCGAGGGTTTGCAAGCGAAGGTGGACACGGTCATCACACGAGCTACAGACGAGGCTGATGCATGGCGGACTGCAGGCTTGCTTAGGGGTAGGGTAGGTCAAGTGGAACAGTGGAGGGTTGGCGAGTAATTGACTTAGGTCATACGGTGGATGCGAGCTTGCGTCTGTGCCATCTGCGATGTAATTGGCTGCTTGGCCCCTCCTTCTATGAAAACGATACACCTCTCAAGGTGTATCCTTGAAAAAAAATAACCTTGCCAAGCAGAAGAGAGAAAATGAACAACTCTGCAGTTGTTCACAACGCCACCAAGATCATAACCCTAATCCTGCTCCAAATCATACTGTACCATGCCATTCCTACTACCAGAGATTGATGACCAAGACCATAGCTAGGTCATCAAGACAGCCTCGTTCCTACTTGATTCCCTCAGGCAAGGGCCACGCATCGCCAAAAATGACATGCACCTACGACGTCCGACCACCACATACTCGAAAACACAGGCACGTTCGGTCGCGAGAGGGCATGTACGACTTCTCATGTTGAAAATTGGACGTGAGAAAGGTACATGGAATGATGGACAATTCTCAAAACAAGCCGACTCACATGTACAACCATGATGTTAATTGGAAGAAACTTGGCCGCTCTCCTCCGCACGGGGCCAGACGGTGGAGAACCTCTTTTTCGCCCCACATCTCCACCGGCCAAATCCCGGCGGCGTGAGCCAGAGGGGACCTCATCTCTCTATTGTGGTCTAATAGTTAGGATTTGGATATGTCTGTGCTGACCCGGTGAGGTGGTGGGAGCGGAGCCCAGGCAAATGAATCTGCATCAGTTCTACTCCCACACCGGCGGTGACCTTCCCGGCGACGTCCTGAAGTTGATACCAACGCGTGCTCCTCGGTTCTTTGGATCGGAACCTTGGTCGTCTCACCCTTCTCTAGATCTTGTAAGATCATTTTCTCGGTGTGTCGCAGGCGTTCGTTGTTATTCGTGACAACGCTGGTGGACGGGGCGAGGTTGTTCTTCTGGAGCGAGGATGTTGGTCCGGGGTTGGCGGATATACCGTTCCTCTCCGACTTCGTCGATGGGTGGCGCCAGATCGTGGTCCAAGACATTACGGGGACGTCCTCCGGTCGACGTGTCACGGCGTGTAATACGTATAGAAGGTTTAGGGGATTGCTCAACCTCTAGGGTTGGCCTGGTCATGTATTTATATCACACAGGTACGTACAGGGTCGGTTACAATTACAACAGAGACCGTAGTAGATACGGTCTAACACCCTCCCTCAATCTTAACCAAGTTATCTAATATCTAACAGGTTAAGATTGCGCCTACATCCTTGAAACAATGGTAAGGACAATGGCTTAGTGAAGATGTCGGCAAGTTGATCCTTTGAGGAGATGAACTTGATCTGAAGCAGCTTCTGAGCAACGCGTTCCCTCACAAAATGATAGTCAACTTCAATGTGTTTTGTTCGAGCATGAAACACAGGATTGGAGGACAAGTATGTCGCACCAATATTATCACACCAAAGAACAGGATGCTGAGTTTGCGGAACACGCAACTCCCGTAGCAAAGACTGCACCCAGATAAGCTCAGCTGTGGCATTAGCAACTGCTTTATACTCTGCTTCAGTACTACTCCGAGATACTGTGGCTTGCTTACGAGCACTCCAGCCGATCAAGTTAGGTCCAAAGAACACAGCATGTCCCCCCGTGATCGCCGATCATCGGAATCACCAGCCCAATCCGCGTCAGAGAAAGCGGATAATAGCCCAGAAGAAGCAGAACATAGACGAAGACCGTAAGAGTCCGTATGCCGAACATAGCGCAGAATGCGCTTGACTGCTGACCAGTGAGAATCCGTAGGTGAATGGAGGTACTGACAAACACGATTTACCGCATAGGAAATATCAGGTCGAGTCAGCGTTAAATACTGTAAGCCCCCAACAGTACCGCGATACCTCGTAGCATCCTCAGCAGATAGAAGAGTACCACCTGTGGCTGTAATATGATCCGTAGCAGACATAGGAGTGGTAGCAGGTGTACACTGAAGCATACCAGCACGTCGTAATAGATCCTGAGAATACTTTTTCTGAGTAAGAGTCAGACCAGTATCATCATGAGTTACCTCAAGTCCTAGGAAGAAGTGCAGTTTACCCAGATCCTTCACAGCAAAATCCGTACCAAGAGAGGAGACCAGACGATCAGCAGCAGTGACAGATGAACTGACAAGAATGATGTCATCCACATAAACCAGAAGGTACATAGTAACATCTGGACGCTGAAGCAGAAATAGTGATGTATCTGCTGTAGAGGGAATAAAACCATGGGCTCGAAGAGCAGCAGCAAGACGCGCATGCCAGGCACGAGGAGCCTGCTTGAGGCCATATAAGGCCTTCACAAGACGACAAAGGTGAGCTGGATGAGTGGAGTCAGTGAACCCAGGAGCTGACGCATGTATACCTCTTCTTCTGGTACTCCATGCAGAAAAGCATTCTGCACATCCAGCTGACGAATAGACCAGCCACGAGTAACAGCCAAAGAAAGCAGAATACGGATGGTAGTAGGCTTGACAACAGAACTGAAGGTATCCTCATAGTCAAGTCCATAACGTTGTTTGAACCCCTTGGCGACCAGACGTGCTTTGTACCTTTCAATAGAGCCATCTGCATGCTTTTTCACTTTGAAGACCCACCTACAATCAATAACATTAACACCTGATTTGGGAGGAACCAGTGTCCATGTATTATTCCTGAGAAGGGCCTGATACTCTTCCTCCATTGCACGGCGCCAGTGAGGAATTTGCATAGCAGCAGAATAATGCCGAGGCTCATCAGTAGGATCAGCAACAGAATGAGCCACACACGCCGCAATCCAAGCAACAGTACCATCCTTACGATCAAGTGGTTTTACGATGCCACTTTTGCTGCGTGTGTGTGGTCGATGCGTCACGGGCACGCGTACCGGAGCAGTTGATGGAGGCGTGTCAGCACGCGGCGACGTAGCAGGTGACGCGGGTGACGCGGTCGTAGCCACAGATGTGGGCGGCAGACCGCTAGGTGACGCCAGGGGCGACAACCCAGTCGAAGTGGGCGTGGTCGGGGAAGATGGGCCGTCAGCTGCAGGCGACGGTGATGACGACGGCCCAGGGGTGGATCCAGGCGATGGCGACGGCCCACGAGTGGGCACCGGTGACAACGGTGGCCCACGAGCGGGTGCAGGAGAGGACGGCAGCCCATCTGCAGGCGCAACTGCGGCGCTGGCAGCAGGCCAGTGGAGACGACGGGCCGCAGTGCGGTCATCGTTGGGGAAGCAGACGGGTCGACACCCGTTGGCGAGGCAGGCGGAGCGACGCCCGACCCTGCATGCCCCATGCAGCGATCGTCGTCACGCGCAGGATGATCCCGAGCAGCAATTTCCGGAGGATCAAGCAGCTCTAGACGAGCTCCGCGACCAACACCTGCACCATGGTTAGACAACAAAATAGGAGAGTATGCAGCATCTTCAAATTGACCAGGCACGGTAGAGGATGAACTGATAGAAGGTGTATGAGTGTTAGGTGTGGAAAGAGAGGCAAAAGGAAACAGGGTCTCATCAAAAACAACATCACGAGAAATGTAAACCCGGTTAGATGGGACGTGGAGACATTTGTATCCTTTATGCATGGAGCTATAACCCAGAAAGACACACTTTTTGGAACGAAACTCAAGTTTTCGGTTGTTGTACGGACGGAGATGTGGCCAACATGCACACCCAAAAACCTTAAGAAAAGTGTAATCAGGTGGCTCACGAAAGAGGAGTTCAACAGGTGTTTTCATATTAAAAGACGTGTGGGGAGTCTATTAATTAGAAAACACGCAGTGGAACGCATCACTCCAAAACCGAAAGGGAACAGAAGCATGTGCTAGGAGAGTTAAGCCAGTTTCAACTATATGACGATGCTTACGTTCAGCAGGACCGTTTTGCTGATGTGTATGTGGACAAGCAACACGATGTGCAATCCCATGTTTCTGAAAGAAAACACTAAGATTACGGTATTCGCCCCCCCCCAATCGGATTGAACATGAACAATTTTTGCTTGGAGGAGACGTTCAACATGTGCTTGAAACTGAAGGAAAACATCAAAAACATCAGACTTGCGTTTAAGCAGATAAAGCCAAGTGAAACGACTATAGGCATCAATGAAACTGACATAATAATTATGACCACTGACTGAAGTTTGGGCATGGCCCCACACATCCGAATATATGAGTTCAAGAGGATTATTAACTACATGATTGGACACAGAAAACGGTAACTGATGGCTCTTGCCTTGCTGACAGGCATCACAGACAGAGAGCACCTTATTACTAGATGCAAAAGGAAGACTATGAAGACGAAGAACATGACGAACTATGGGGGTAGCGGGATGACCCAAGCGAGAATGCCACTGTGACGGGGAGACACGAACACCACTGAAAACCTGAGGGGCAGCTGGCACATCAAGTGAATATAGGCCATGGCGACTCCGACCTCTAAGAAGAACGTCCCGTGTGGTTCGGTCCTTAACAAAAAAATGAAACGGTGAAACTCAACGAACACATCATTGTCAAGAGTAAGTTTCTTAACAGAGTAAGTTTCTAGTGACCAAGGGAACACGGAGGACATTAAACAGATTAAGAGATTTAGAGGTTTGTGTAAGTAGAGATGCCTGGCCAACGTGAGAGATGTGCATACCTGACCCATCAGCGGCGAACCTGGTCATGGCCGGTATAGGACTCCCGTGGGTTGAGCTTGGAGAGCTCATGCGTCAGATGATCAGTGGCACCGTATCCATGTACCATGTGGGATCAACTGAATAGGATGAAGTAGACCCCTGTGTTGCCAATGCTGCTTGTTTCTCATTGCCACGTCCATCGTTGCCGATTCCCAAGAAATCTTGCTTGAACCGTCGGTGCAGCGGGAGGCTAGATGGCCATCGATGCCACAAAGTTGGCAGGGGGACTTCGCGCCACAAGACGGGCAAAGCCACGGTCGGCCGCGCCCACCTGCAGTGGTGGTGGGACGTGGCGCGGGGTTCTGCTGCTTGGACGGGCGGTCTGGCCACCTTGTGGGCGTGGCGCCGGAGAGCGACCACCGGTGGTCCGATGAGCAGCATGAGCGGAGGAATCAGTAGAGAACCCATCAGGACGACGAGAACCAATGCGCTGCTCGGTATTGAGAAGACGCGCATAGAGCTCACGAGGGGGAATTGGGGTATCCCTCCCGTTAATATTTTCCACAAGAGAATCATACTCCTCTCCAAGTCCCTTCAGAATAAAACCAGTGAATTCTTCGTCACGAAGAGGCTGTCCAACAGAGGATAGAATATCAGCAAGTTCCTTAATCTGGTTATAGAAAACCGTAACGGACTTGTCTTGTTTCTGAATTTCACCGAGCTGAGAACGAATAGCCATGGATCGCGCAAGTGACTGCGAGGAAAAACTGGAGTCGAGAGTTCCCCAGGCATCCCGTGACGAAGAAGCAAAGACCACCATGCCGGCTACACCAGGAGTCAGCGACGATTGGATGGCAACCAGAATAGCTTGATCCTGAGCCACCCACTGTCGATACGCAGGATTGGCGACGGTCACCATAGTACCATCAGTTGTGGGAACTTGAAGCACCTGCGAAGGACATGGCAGTGTGCCATCGACGTACCCATCGAGGTAATAGCTACGCAGGAGCGGGAGAAGCTGTGCACGCCATAGCAAGTAGTTGTCGGCGTTGAGCTTTACGGTGAGCAGATGACCGAGATGGATCGGTGGAGGATCACGGACTGTACCAACGTCAAAGTTGGCAGAGGTCGGTGCAACAGGGGTCGGGGTAGGCAGCCGGGTCGAGGGCGGAGGTGGCGTCGGTGCGGCATAAGCCAGCGACGGAGGGCCGTAGTAGGACGGCTGACCATACGCTCCAGAGGGCGAGCCGTACGGGACGAGCGATGCCATCGGCGACGCAGAAGGACGCAGCAGGTGCCGTCCCGAGCGAGGGCGACAGCGCTTGGAGGAGCGACGCCGGGGCAGGTGGGGCCGGGGCAGATGAGATCGGCCCGGCCGCGGACATGAGAGCACCAACGCTCATGGTCGAGATCGGCGCAGGCACGAGAGGCGGCGGCTGCTGCCCAGCCAGGAGCGCCGCGAGGAACGGCGGCACAGGTGGGGGAGCCATCGGAGAGGAGGAGGTCACGGCGGCGGCGATCGTCGAGGACGCAGCGGACGTCGCGGCGGCGGCGACGGAAACAGAGGCGGCGGAAGACATGAAGATCGTTACCAATCTGATACCATGTAATACGTATAGAAGGTTTAGGGGATTGCTCAACCTCTAGGGTTGGCCTGGTCATGTATTTATATCACACAGGTACGTACAAGGTCGGTTACAATTACAACAGAGACCGTAGTAGATACGGTCTAACACGGCGCCATGTACCTTGCTTCGTGAAGCGTGCCTACTCACCGACTCACAAATTCCGCGTTGGCATTGGTCCTTTTTTGGATCTTGCAATGGTGACTATCCTTTCTTCATTACTGTCTATTCATCGACTCACAAAGTCCCGTTGGCGTTGGTACTTTTTCGGATGTTGCAATGGTGACGGCTTGGCGTTTCATCCGACATACATGATTTAGTTTACTTCAACAACATCATTTATTATTTATAACAAATACTTTATGTTAAAGAATACATGATTTGTTTCTTCAAATAAAATGATTATTTGTAATACATCATTCGTTGGAACGTAACGATGACATGCAAACACTGAGCATTAATTGCTACAGAAACCGTGGTGCTCTCTTCCTCTTCCACCTCTTGCTCTCTCTCTCTTCCCCATGAAAGTGCATCTGTGTCTATTTCGTTATGTCTAATTCCCAAACATTGAAATCTTCATTATGTGAAGTGACAATATTTGATTTTTTTAAATGGTCGACATGTGTACTTTATAAGGCTATGTTGAATAATTAATAAAAAACGATGTGTGCATGCCAAAGTAGGGTCCATGGTGAGGATGTTCCTTTGGCGGCTCGTGGATGTTCTTCATAGGAATATGGTACACAGTGATCGCTGCCAATTATGCGGGGCAGCGACATGCACTGGTTCGATTGTGACATTTAAGGAGCCTGGTCTTGGTGAATGATTTTCGGACAGTGGCAAAGACTCCGGCTACGTATGCTCTCGTGCGTGCTATGCTGACTTTGACTTGGAACCGCGACTACTACTACTAGCTACTATATTGGTCGGCCACATATAAATTTCTTGCGCATGCATTCACGTACTACCTAGACTGAAGATCGATCTCTGACTTGTTTTTTCTCTCTCTCTCTCTAGAATGTTGACTTGACTATGGAAAACACAGCCATGCGTATGCTTGCAACTTACGAACGCGATCGCCGTATCCACACCTATTAATTTACGTCCGGCCCCGCACAACGTCGTCCTAGCCTTCCACGTTTTCAACACATGGGAATGGAAATTCTAGGAAAATGTAGGTCCATAGCTGAACTGAAAACCGTACCCTAGCTACTAGCTAGATCTCAAAACAATATGTTGACATGACGTACAAGGCAAGGGTTAACCTATCCACCGTATATATATGTCTTTCATGCCGTCCACTACAGGACTAGCACAAGATGCCGACGGCCAAACGTCAATGCAAAAAAAAAAAAAGATAAATTGAGCTACGCCGATGGTAATCTTTTATTGGGCTACGCCGACGGCAACCCCGTCGGCCGTTTTTTTTTTTGCTAGCCTAGGTCTGTTTTTTTCAATTACTTACCGTTTTGAGCACAACTTTTGCATTCGAACTCGGATTTTGACGTTCTTTAGCGTTTCGAAAAGGAGAAACAGATCATCATGCATATTGTTCAAGATACATTCTTCAATAAATTCCATGAGCAAGAACGGAACTAATAAGAAAGGGTTAACTATTTCATCGGAGAGGGGCTCCGGGGCGTCGGAATCCAACCAAAAACTTGGTGGTGTCATACCAAGTGTGTACAATTATGTTTTAGCTTATATATGTCAATGATGTTAGCGGTTTCACCGTCATCAGCTTTCTCTGTAGTGAGTTTATGGACTTATAGGTGTAAACTCCCACTTCGGTCGAACCGGAGGGAATCTTGTGGAGAGTTGGGATATAAGTTTGTTTTGGATATTCCTAGGGGCTAACCTAACACAAACAAGTTAAACATTTGCACTTCTCTATCCCCTTTTGATGCCGGTACCGAGTGTAGACCTATACACTGGGTTTTTCTTCAACATGGCTAGACATGACCGTTCGTAGCTAGGGTTTGCATATTGATAATCTCTTGGTGTATGTTAGATAAAATAGGTAGTTTTGTACCTAAAAATGAGCTTTTCCAAAAAATCATGAGCAAACTACGTGGCACATGTAGTTCAAATTTGACCCGTTTCTAGCTGAATTGGCAGAAACTTGTGTTTTTCCAAAGAGGTGGATGAAAACCTTTATACAGACAACAATTTGGTTATTTGTGTATATAACATGGTATAGTGTTTTCAAAAAAATTAGTTATCAACTTTTGCAACATATTTGTGGTTGGTGCTTCATAAAAAAACCTATTTTTCACACTCAAAAAATCGAAAATGGTTTTTTATGCAATGAAAAGGAAAACTTTCTTTTCAACATTATCCGTGCTTCCAAGATGCATGATTGTATATAATACGGGCATATTTTAACAAACTATGCCATGGATGTGACCATAACACCCATCATTTGGCCCGAAAGCCAAGAATCTTCAAAGAATATAGCTTATTTCTGTTAACACCTTTTCATATAACTGTCGAATTCCAAACTTATTATTTTTTGTAGATACTAGGACATATAATGACACAGCGCGAAGGTCTTACATCATTTTGATTAATTTTTTTTTAATTTGTTTGAATTTTTCCATCCGGTTTTAAAAAGAAGCCAAGACGGCGGGCACGAATCTTTCGTAGGGTTTGCATATTGAGAAACTCCGGATGCATCTGTGACAAAATAGTTAGTTTTTTGCGTAAAAAATGATTTTTTGAAAAAAATTATGAGCAAACTACGATGGACTTGTAGTTCAAATTTGACACGTTTTCAGCTGAATCGGCAAAACTTGTGTTTTTCAAAGGAGCTGGATGGACACCTTTTCAGAGGCAAAAAATGATTATTTTTGCATATAACATGGTATAGTATTTTATCAAAAATGTAAATCTCAAGTTTTGAAACATATTTGTGGTTGGTCCTTCACAAAAACAAAACCCATTTTTTGCACTAAAAATGGAAAATTGATTTTTGTACAATGAAAAGGTAATTTTTTCGTGAACATTGTTTGTGAATCCAAGATGCATTTTTGTGTAGAATGTGGGCACATTTTAACAAACTATGCCATGGATGTGGACATAACACCCGTCATCTGGCCCGAAAGCCAAGAATCTTCATAGAAGATCTCATTTATGTCAACATCTTTTCAACATACCTATCGTATTCCGTGTTTATTAGTTTTAGTGAATACTGGGACATATATAATGACACCACGCGAAGGTCTTACCATTCCCTGTTATGGTACATGTCAAGATTTAACACTGCCAAGTGTTTTCATATCAACAATAATTTGGCAAAAACTTTTAAACATAGTGAAACAGTTGAAAGACGTGCCTGACCAAATCAGTATCCTGCTCATGCGTTTGTGCGAATTGAGAAGAAATATTGGTGAATGTCCGCAAGGGGACAAGCTTCCTGCAGTGGTATAGCAGGTGGTCAACAGAAGCAGGAATCTTACACATTTGTTTGTTGAGAAATCTTCGGTATGGGGCACAGAAGTTAGAGATACCAAGATTGGAAGGAGGCATGTTTTTAACACTGAATGCAAAATTGCACTTCGGCGACTTCGATCTCGGTGGTCGGCAACGCGCCCACTTTAGGCATGACGATCCAATCGACTTCCTCGACACTCACCCCACCTATCTCTCTGCATCGAGCCTTTGACACTCTCGACGTGTGTGTGTGGATCTTTAGTTGCGCGACTTTCGCTTCTCCGCGAACACTTGAGCGTTCTCCCCCTTCCGGAGCCTCCTTCGACATAAATTAAAGCCATGTAAAGGTTCTCCAAATATACATATGCATTTATAAAATATGAAAATATATAAAAAAAAATAAAAGAGTGCCATGTTTAACTAAAATGTTAAAAATATTTTGGTAAAGTATTTAGAACTAAATCATATATTGTGTTGAAAAAAATCACTTTGTTTTTCACCAACATGCGTATGACTCTTGTTGGTGAAAAACAAAGTGATTTTTAGTATTCTAGCTTATTCTAAAGGTTCTTACCAGTTGACGCGTTGTAGAGATTTTCACAATCAAAAATATCATCAAGCATGTTATTGCAATGATTCATACACCAATTTTACATGTTTAGTTTTTATACGGAACACTATTGCTTTTCATATAGATAGTTATATCATTTCCGTCATTAAACTAAACCTTTTTTCATTATTACAATCAAGATTACTTTATTTATACCTTGTCTAACATGGCTAATCACTGTCACACCCCAGTTTTGGGTCTTGTACTGTGTTCAAGAAGACAAAAATTCGGGCCAACAAATTTTTTCTCTAACAACATGATTGTTTGAACTACCATGTGTTTATGACCTTAATCATATTTGCAACACAAGTTTTGTTTCTTGATAAAACCAATATCAAATTTTTATGAAAACACTTTTATAATATTTTCCCTGTTGTTTTCTCTGTTGATTACTTGACTGAATTTTATTCAAAGACTTGGGTTATTCTTGTTTGCATCTTAAAATAAATTTTTAACTTGGTTGGATAAAAGAAAACAAAATTTCAAAATGATTTATGGAAGTTTTCTTTTGGGTTTTCTATGAAAACTATTCCCTGAAAATATAGCCAAGTACCTGTTTTCTACCTTTGTTTTCACTAGGCTATAAAATGTTATTTTATGGTTTCTTGACTTCTATTGTTTCCTTGATATATGTACTACAAATCCATAAGATTGGTTTGATTTTTGAAATAATAAAAATAACCTTTTTCTTGTTGTATTTGTGGTATAAAAATAAGGCAGAAAAAGGCATTTTTGGAAAACAGAGAAAACAGAAGTACCTTTTCCAACATTGTTTTCATGGCCTTAAACTATTTCAAAATTTAAAATATGTTTCTGAAAGTTTATAATTTTTTTAACAAACTACAACTTGGAAAACAAATTTTGGAAACCATTTGGTCCTTGAAACAATCCCAACTTTTTGCTCATTTCTTTTGTTTCCAACACTTCGAATTTTTCACTAAGTCCTTAACTGAATTTTCTTAACTTTTTAGGAACAGTGGATGATACAATTTTTGGCTGATGGTTTCTTGGCTTTTGTTTGCAAGTTTTTAAGTGTAACTTTGTCTAGTGTGTTGACTAATTGGGGACTCGAACCAGGATGTGTTTTTCTCCTTTAGAAGACTTGAGTGAGAAGAAACCAAGTGAGAGGAGAGTGGATGCATGTTCATGTGGCATGGGTATGGGCCTCTATACCTTTCCCTTTTCCCTCTTGACCTTAACTCCCCTAGCTCCCAAAGTCCATGGTTGACTGGCCCCTAGGTTGTCTTGCCCTTGGACTCCTTGCCATGTGTGGCAAAGGACCAAAACAGCACCTGGACGCCCCCATGCCATTGCTCGGCATCAACCCAAGCCCCTTGTCCATTGCCCTTTTCACCACGGCTATAGGCCACCACAGCCCCATCCTTTGCGCCTCTGCACTTCTCCACATACCCACATCCTCCCCAAGCGAAACCAAGCCCTGCCCTGGCCCCTAGGAGCGTGCCCGAGCCTTTGATCGCGACGATCACCACCGGGAACTCGAGGTAGTGCTCCCCTCCCCCATGCCTTCCCATTCCCTTCCACTGCCCCGGATGGACTCCCCGTACTCCCCTGACCCCGCCTGACCTTTCCCTCACCCTCCGCCCGCAGGAATCGCCGCCGCCGTCCACGGTCGCCGCCGCGGACGCCCTTCGAGCCCTGCCGCCTGGAGCCGCGCCGGCAACCGCAACCCGCGCCCCTCGACGCCCCTCGACCCCTGGACCTCCCCCGAGCCCGCGCCAGCAACCCTCGAGCCCACGGTGAGCTATCGCCGTCGCCCTCGTTTCTCGTCGTGTCGGTGAGAGAGAGAAGAGAGGGAGGAGGAAGAACGCGGCGGGACCGTAGGTCACGAGATCTACGGCCACACTTGAACCCGCATCGTTCCCGCGCTGGCCGCGCGCGAGCTGCGCGTTTGGGCCGCGTCACTGGCTAGTTGGGCCGTGATGCATGTAAAATGCATAAATGAATTTTGCTTCACATGGTTTTCTATTACATATTGCATCATATAAGGATATAATTCAATGTTTTATAGTATTTTGGGGTTAAATTACAAAGTCCCCCAACTTTTATGGAATTAACCCTGCCTGTCAGAAACCCCGTTTTCTATATTTTTGACGTTTCAGGGGGCAAACTTCTGCGAAATCACCTGAAAATCTGCGGGGGTCATTTTTTTTGAAGGAGAAGACTTGCGGGCGAAGGATCCACGAGAATTGGGCAAGGAGGCCCAAAAGAGGACCCTCCACGCGGCCAGATTCCTTGGCCGCGTGAGAGGCCCCCTTTTGGCCCCTGTGGCCCCAATTCCTTCCAACTTCGACTTACCGACTCCGTCTTGACCTAAAACCGACTATACAAAGGGTCCCCCGTACCCTTACGGAGAGGAGCGCCGCCGAAACACCAAAACACCGAAATAGAGACCAGAAGTTCCAGATTGGGGGGAAAACTCCGGCGGGGCGCCGCCGGTGATCTCCTACCCCTCCAACGTCATCTCCATCGACATCTCCATGAAGAGGGAGTAGTCCACCCCAGGGCTATGGGTTTGTGGAAGTAGCACTTGTATCTCTCCCTCTATGTGCTTCACTAATTAGATCCGTATGAGCTGCCTCACATGATTACGGGCACCATTGTAATTCCTATGTGGTGGATCTTTTCTATGAGTTATTGACTCTGAGATTGCAATTGTTTCTCTTGAGTTATTTGAGTAGATGTATCTTATGTACCATGTTCTTATTTGCTAGCTTTGATCAATCTAGTTCTTGAGAGCGTGTGTGGGGGTGGGTGCATTAGTTGGGGTAACGGGGGGTGGCTAGTGCTGTGAAAGTGACAGAAGTTTAGCGATCCACTTAGGTTTTGTTAAACCTTTCTTAGTTACCTCACTAGGGATAAAAATGAGTACCTTGTTACCGGGGATTTGAAGTGACACTAATCAATCTCCATGACTAGATCTAGCAAGTTCTTACTTCAACTTCATGTCACATTGCTTAAAGCTATACTCTGGTTTTTCCTTAATTATCGAGGTGTTATGATTTATTTCCCACTTGGTGGAGTATAAGAGGGATCAATATGACCGTAGAGATCTCTATGCTAGGACGTGATGCCCATATGAAAGTACTCAATGTTAAACATGTTATTGTAATCTCACATGTAATTCTTTATGTCCACCGTCTACTACTTTATTTGAGAGAATGCAAGTGTGAAACCATGAACCCCGGTCCTATTTTAAATATAAGAAAACACTCTAGTTACTTTGCTGCAATTTACTTTACTTGCACTTTACTTTACTTGCATCTCCAATTCGAATTTACATTATCTCCATCACCACTTGCATCACAAAAACACAAAAACAACCCATTGCATATTTATTTTCTCATTTGCATTTAGTAGTAGATTTAATTATTGCACGTTTACTTTCAGTTTTGCATTGCAATTTAGAAGTCTCACACCTTGTGCTTGACAACCACTTGGTGAGGTTGAGGGCACAAAACTCTCTATTTGTTTGCAGGATCCTGGAGGAAGCTTGGAAGACAACTGCAGAAATACTGGCTCCCCAAGAGTTCGATATAAACCCTCGAGTCACCCTCGTGGGGAAGAAGGCTTGCCACTAGCTACACACTCTGCACTTGGAGTCTCAACCTAGCCATCAAGCGTTTTTCTGGCGCCGTTGCCGGGGAGCTATAGGTGAAGGAGGTGTCCAAGGGAGCTAACAAGAAGTCTTCATCACCAACAACATGTGCAAACACCTAATCTTGGGGTTGTTGCACCTACGTGAGTACTGTCCTTTCTATCTCCGCCTTCTTTCAAGTAGATTGTTTTTTTCTTATCTTGTTTTTGTTTTTGTTCTTGTTTTTGTTTTGTCTTGCATATTTTATTTTAGTTTGCATTTTAGTTTTGCATTTAGTTATCTAGATTATTTTAGTATTTCGAATTTGCCTAGTTACTTTACTTTTCAGTTTTGCATAAAAAAAATTAAAAACTACATAAAAACTGTTAAAATGGGTGATAGAACTAAATTAAGTGACTACACAAATACACCCAATGACCAATTCATTGCTAGGCCAATTACTACACCTGAAATACAAGCTGAAAGCTATGAAGTAAGTCCTAGTTTATTGAATTTAATTACTAGAGAGCAATTTGGTGGTAGTGCTATGGAGGCTGCCTCTATGCATCTTCATGATTTCATGGAAGTATTTGATATGCAAAAATTTAAAAATGTGGAAAGTAGTGTTTTAAAACTGAAATTATTTCCTTTTTCACTTAGAGGAAAGGCTAAATAATGGTTACTTTCACTACCTACAGCTAGTATAAAGTCTTGGGATGATTTAAAAGAAGCTTTCATTAAGAAATATTATCCTCCGTTAAAATTTTGCAAAATAGGAATAATATCCTCTCATTTAGGCAAAATGATAATGAACATGTAGCCATGGCATGGGATAGAATTAAATTAATGATTAGAACATGCCCATCACATGGAGTAAATGAATGGACCATAGTACACTCTTTTTATAATGGTCTAAACTACATGTCTAGAAATATACTTGATTCTGCTGCTGGAGGTGCCTTTATGAGTAAAACTGTAGGTGAGGCTAAGAGCATATTAGAAAGCATATTGCAAAATTATAGTCAATGGAATACTGAAAGAGCACCCAATACCACTAAGAAAATAAACTCAGTTGAAGAAACCAATGATTTGTCTTCTAAAATGGACACTATTCTTGCTTTTATTAATAAACAAAATATGGAGAATGTGCCTTTGCAGGAGCTAGTTGGTAGTAATTCTGAAAGTGTGGATGTTAATTTTGTTAGGAATTATGGTAGAAATGGTTTTGGTAATGCTTAGAATTCATATAGTAAACCTCCTTATGTGCCAAATAAACCTTTTGTTCCATATCCTAATGCTAATGAAAATAAGTGGAAGCCTTCTAGTGAAATTTCTGAATCTAATAAATTGCTTATGGAACAAGTTGCTAGTCACAATGCTATGATACATGAGTTAAATAAGTCTATTGCATCCATTAGTAGTGATATTAAACGATTGCAACTTCAATCTTCGAATTTAGATAAAGCATTGTCAAAATTAGCTGATAATCAAGCAACTCTATTAAGCATGTCAGCAGGAAAGCCACGAGCACAACCTAGTGTAGGAATGAATTCTATTACTATTGCTGCTCCTATTATTGAAACTATTGATCATATTGCTGAGAATACAAGTGAGCATGTCCCTAATAGCTAAGAAGAAACTTTGAATGAAATAGTCAAGTACCCTGTATATTTACTTCCATATATGTCTTATCTTGCTAGCAAAGATGAAATTAGTCCTCATGAATCAAGCATGCTAGCTAAATGAGAGAGTAAATTAGAGGAAATTATGATGCTTACTGAAATTAAGGATCCATTGCTTGATTTAGAAAAAAGTAGTTTGCAATAACTTATTGCTACTCTACAAAAATTTGCTAGTGATCCCACTATAAATGTTAATCAACCTGGCTTTGGATCTTATATTGCTAATCATGTCTTGCAAGAAAAAATTGCTAGGTACACGAATGAGGCCATGATACCTCATAAGCTTGGGGATGCATGGATCCCAAGGTGCTAGTTTCAATTGGAAAAGAAATTCACCATGCTATGTTAGATCTAGGTTCTAGTGTATCGGTACTCTTTAAAGAATTATATGAATTGCTAGAACTAGAAAATTTAGAAAAGTGCTCAAGTGAATTTGTTCTTGCTGATAACTCTACTAAACATGCTGTAGGACAAGTAAAAGATGTTATGATTGAATTGCACATGACTTTCGTACCCGTTGATTTCATTATTATGGATATGGGGGATAAATCCCCTAGTCCTATTATTTTGGGTAGACCTTTTCTTCGTACTACAGGTGCAATCATAGACTCCAAGGAAGGGAATGTCAAGTTTCAGTTCCCTCACAATAAAAGCATGGATCACTTTCCAAGGAAGAGGGGCACGCTGAATAACAAGCTCCCTCATGAGATTTATCCCTCTTGATTATCAAGTAAGTAAAGCCTAGCTATATGGCTATAAAGAAAGCGCTTTACGGGAGGCAACCCGATTGTTTTTGTTTGGATTTTCCTAGTGTCCTCTTGCTGTCTCAAGAGATTAGTTTTTTTGTTTTAATTCTGGAGTTTTCAATAAAGAGTCAAGTCAAACCCATTTGGACTTATAAGTTGCTATCCTAGTGCATGAAATTTCTGTTTCAGCACGAGTCTGCTCACCGTATGATTTTACGTTTTTATTGGTATGTCGGATTGAGCTGATTTTTTAGTATGTTCTGCCACTTTGCGTCCTCTGTAAGCACAAAAATTGGCTTAAGTTTTTCACGAGTCTAGATTAGGGAAAAAACGTTCGTTTTTCTTCTGTTGCTTTTCTGGACAGATTCTGCCTTCTTTTGTTTTATGCACTCTTTGGGCTTGGGAATCGAATTTCCATGCTTCTTTCAAGAAAGAGAGTGAACATAAAAAATAATGAACCTTATTGTCTATCTACTGGAGCATTTTATTTGGAATTTTTCACTGCAAGCATGTGATTTGTTTGTCCTTGCTAATCTCACCCACAGAAAAAGAATGGGAGAAACATGTTTTGTGAAGTTTTTTCACAGGGAATAGAGGAGCTGCGCCTCAAGACATCCAAGAATGGTGAAAGCCATAAGCTTGGGGATGTGATGAACACCCCACTGGATCTACACTCTTTTGGTTAGCACACGTCTACTTTCTGTTTTTCTAAGCAAAGCATTTATCGTAGAGACTTGAAGCGTCTAGTTTTTGTTTTTATTTTTATTTTGATAAGACTACCACCATCATTTTATATGAGGTTGAGCTACTGGAGTTTGGGGTTGGAATGTATTGGATGCTAGTATTATGACTTGGAATAGGGATGCCATGGTTGATTTGAAGAGCTACATATGTTTGCATGATTTATAGGCTTTTTATGTGTAGAAATTTGCAATAATGTTGTCTTGAGCTATCTCTTATTCATGTCCTTGATGTTAATTGATGGTTTATTTAGTTTGTCATGAAATGAGTAGTTATATGGACATATGCATGCATAGTATCTGGTCAACTATCTCCTCTAGCTAGCCAAAAATTTAAAAATTCCAACAAGTAAAAACTTGTTTCCAACACTCCTTAGCCAAGTATTTTCAGTGATGTCCACCATATCTTCCCATTAACTTCATTGCTATTCCGAGTATGTTCACCATGTTATTGTGTTATTTATGTTATAAATTAAGATATTCACTTTATTAATTGTCATGGGTTGAACTTGGGATAGGACTCTCACGAACTTTTGAAGGCACACTTTAGTTTTTATGCATCTAATAAACATGACCCAATAATGGGAGCCACAAGTTTTGCGTTTGACAAGTGTGTGGTTGGGAGCTAGCTATAATGTATCACCGGAAAGCTTTCAACATTGCAAAATAAATTACATTTGGTTGATATCATGTACTTTTGTTTTTGGACTCCTGCCATGCCGAAATGAAATAGAGGAATAGTAAGTTTTGATGAGTAAGTATCTATATGACTAGAGAAACGCATTGGGCCGCTAACCCAAGCCATGCTTTATCATGGTGGAAATTTACTTACAACTTGAGTGACTCTACAACACATCCTATAATAAAATAAGAAGCTATGCATAATAGTGAATGAAAATAAAAAGGATGATGAGTCTACTATGTTTGTTCATCTTGTCATTATAACATGGGCTTGTTTCCATGTCATGGGGCAAGAGGTACCTCTTTGCGGTTCTCTATGATGTCATTAATACTTATTATGATTGTACAAAGCTTATTAGGAATCTTAAGTTGAGTAATCATGGAGTAGGTTTTCACACTCACGGGGCATGAGGCTTTCAACCACCTTGTCATTCTCATTACTTCAATACTCACAATTTTAAGATGCTAGTGATAAAGGGGCAATGAGAGTCCTAGATCAATGGATACCACATTTAAATTAGTAATTTTAATTGAATAATTTAGAGGCTAAATAAGACTTGATCATGTTTTACCTCTACTCAATTTTCTCCAAAGTGTCCACCATATTTTCTATTTTCCATTATGCTATTCTTTGACCAATATAGGATTTTATTTTTCATTTTGTGTATGCATTTGGTCCATAGTGCTTTTATTTCATTATACACTTTGTGAACTTTCATGAAGCATCTTTGCTTGCATATTTGATATTTCTTACAACATGAATTGTATATTGCTACTCATTTCTAGTATTAATCATTTGATTATATGTAGCATGAATAATCCTCCTTGATATCCCATGATTGTTTCAATATGCAAAACCCATCTTAGTTTTATCACCTTCATACTCGAGGACGAGCATGGGTTAAGCTTGGGGATGTTGATGCATCTAAAATGCGTAATGAATTTTGCATATTTTCACATGGTTTTCTATTACATATTGCATCATATAAGGGTATATTCAATGTTTTATAGTATTTTGGGTTAAATTACAAAGTCCCCCAACTTTTATGGAATTAACCTGCCTGTCAGAAACCTCGTTTTCTATATTTTTGACGTTTCAGGGGGCAAACTTCTGCGAAATCACCTGAAAATCTGCGGGGGTTATTTTTTGGAAGGAGAAGACTTGCGGGCGAAGGATCCACGAGAATTGGGCAAGGAGGCCCAAAAGAGGACCCTCCATGCGGGCAAATTCCTTGGCCGCGTGAGAGGCCCCCTTTTGGCCCCTGTGGCCCCAATTCCTTTTATCTTCAACTTACCAACTTCGTCTTGACCTAAAACCGACTATAAAAAGGGTCCCTCGTACCCTTACGGAGAGGAGCGCCGCCGAAACACCGAAACACCAAAACAGAGACCAGAAGTTCCAGATTGGAGGGGAAAACTCCGGCGGGGCGCCGCCGGTGTGATCTCCTACCCCTCCAACGTCATCTCCATCGACATCTCCATGAAGAGGGAGTAGTCCACCCCAGGGCTATGGGTTTGTGGAAGTAGCACTTGTTTCTCTCTCTCTATGTGCTTCACTAATTAGATCCGTATGAGCTGCCTCACATGATTACGGGCACCGTTGTAATTCCTATGTGGTGGATCTTTTCTATGAGTTATTGAATCTGAGATTGCAATTGTTTTTCTTGAGTTATTTGAGTAGATGTATCTTATGTACCCCGTTCTTATTTGCTAGCTTTGATCAATCTAGTTCTTGAGAGCATGTGTGGGGTCATGGGTGCATTAGTTGGGGTAACGGGGGGTGCCTAGTGCTGTGAAAGCGACAGAAGTTCAGCGATCCACTTAGGTTTTGTTAAACCTTTCTTAGTTACCTCACTAGGGATAAAAAGGAGTACCTTGTTACCGGGGATTTGAAGTGACACTAATCAATCTCCATGACTAGATCTAGCAAGTTCTTACTTCAACTTCATGTCACATTGCTTAAAGCTATACTCTGATTTTTCCTTAATTATCGAGGTGTTATGATTTATTTCCCACTTGGTGGAGTATAAGAGGGATCAATATGACCGTAGAGATCTCGATGCTAGGACGTGATCCCCATATGAAAGTACTCAATGTTAAATATGTTATTGTAATCTCACATGTAATTCTTTATGTCCACCATCTACTACTTTATTTGAGAGAATGCAAGTGTGAAACCATGAACCCGGTCCTATTTTAAATATAAGAAAACACTCTAGTTACTTTGCTGCAATTTACTTTACTTGCACTTTACTTTACTTGCATCTCCAATTCGAATTTACATTATCTCCATCACCACTTGCATCACAAAAATACAAAAACAATCCATTGCATATTTATTTTCTCATTTGCATTTAGTAGTAGATTTAATTATTGCACGTTTACTTTCAGTTTTGCATTGCAATTTAGAAGTCTCACACCTTGTGCTTGACAATCACTTGGTGAGGTTGAGGGCACAACTCTCTATTTTTTTGCAGGATCCTGGAGGAAGCTTGGAAGACAACTGCTGAAATACTGGCTCCCCAAGAGTTCGATATAAACCCTCGAGTCACCCTCGTGGGGAAGAAGGCTTGCCACTAGCTACACACTCTTCACTTGGAGTCTCAACCTAGCCATCAGGCTGCGCCCGCGAGGAATCCCAGCCCGTCCTTTGATTCTTTTTCTTTTTAAATCTGTGCATATTTGTGATGTTTGCTTTTGATCTGTGAAAAATACCTAGATTATAAAATAAAATCAACAAAAAATCTTGACACTAGTATTATGTTTTCTTAACCATTTATAAAATTTAGATCTAAGTTTTGACTTGTATTTTTGTCACAATGCCTGTTTTGCCACAAGGTGTCTGTAAAGGTGTTTTTCGCATAACTTTTTGGATCTGTATCCAAAATGGTCAAACTAAATTGTTTTGGATAGACTAGGACTAGACTATCACTAGGATTTTTCCTCACATCAACGTAAGTTACCAAATGGAAATGCCATCCATTTTGGTAAAATGCCAGTAGGCTTTTCTAGGATTTTTAGAGGGAGTTCAAAGATGATTTTTTAGGTGAATCCAATTGGTTGAGTTTGCATATGTTTAGTTCTATCTAATAATAGATAGGGTTAATTTTTGGATCCTTATATTAATTTTGGTGAGCAAATCTAGAAACATCACTCTGTTTTCATTATTACTTGTGTGTTTGTTGGTAAACAAGTGTCTGATTGCTTGAATCTTGTTCCCTAGCATGTGTAGTGGTGTTACCACATGTTATTAGGTTGTTTTCTTGCAGTACATCTACCTTAGAAAGTGTGTGCATGTTTGGAAAGTCTAATAGAAATAGAACTAGAATTTGTTATTTTCTAGTTCTATTATTTGATTATTGTGTGAACCTAATCTTGGTAGGTTTGTTTTTCACTAAGTTGTGCTATGCTTGAGTGGAGTCCAGTACCTTTTTGGTACTGTTATTTCTATGATAATATCTCTGTTAGCTTGCACCTTATTTTATAGCAAAGCATGTGTAAGATTTGTATTTGTTTTCACTAGTACTATTTTCACTAGTATGAATAGCCTTGTATGGATTGTTTGGTTAGATTAATTTTGTCATGTGTGACCAGAGGTATTGTTACCTCTTTTGCCTTGGTATTAGTGGGCCCATAACCCACTGGTCCCATTGCATCTTGGTTAAGAATGAAAATCCCCAACCATACATTTGGGTGAAAATAGCATGTCTTGTTATATGATTCATTATTATTTTCCACCAAGGGAAATAGATTGTTTGTTTTGCTTATGTAAATGCATATTTTAGTTCTTTTTTGTGAATACTAGTATGTTTGGGTGTGATTCATTTTTCTAGCATAATATTCCTTAGGAGTATCATGTTAATAAATGATTCACTATTGTTTCCTTAAATTGAATGGCTTGCTTGAATAATTGAATTAATTCTTGTGAATGATTTTTATTACGCTTTATTATTTTTGAAAGTGTTTAGTTAATCTTTTGTTGAGTGCATAGCTACTTGTCGCACCCTGACTTCTAGGGGATACTCACCGTACGAACTGGATAGCAGATGCTTGGATTATGGGGCATAACTGCTCCCACGTCCAAGCTTCCTGGTAGGCCTGCGCTTATGCGCGACAACACAAGCCCTGCTATTCCATCGTCGATGTAAACTATCCACTAGAGATCAAAGGCACTTCCGTCGACGTACTTCAAACCATACACACATGGTACGTCAACAGCGTTTAACAAGTGATATCACAACAGATCTCTACGACACAAAAGATTGAGATAAGTTGCAAATGGCTCTCATTAGAGCAGAGATAGCAAATACAATCATTCAGGGGGCACATGCCCCAACAATACATCAGTACAGTACAGCGGAAGCATTCAACATGTCTGAGTACAGACAAGAACCAAATAGGACTAAGAGGCCGGAAACAAACAGACGGAGCCCATCCACGAAGTCTCGGATCCTGCCCGGGTCCGCTATCTACTCGTCAGCAGTCTCGTCAAACTTCACGTAGTAGCCACCATGTAGATCCTCGGAATCGTCGTCTGCGTAAACCACAGCCCCAAAGGGTCAGTACATAAACGTACTGGCAAGCAAGACTCACAGTTCACCAAAGTATAACCCGTCAACACCAAGCACAGATGCCTTGGGTTCAACAGAGGAAAGGGATGTAAAAGATGCTGCAACTGGCTGCGCTAACCAACTACGGAGATTCTACCACTTCCGGCTAACAGAAAGGAGATAAGATCGAGGATTGTAACCAACTGAAAGATAACGTCAAACAAACCCATCCTGGATCTCGCCCCTTATCCAAAGAAGCAATCCGAGGATAACTCACACAGTTGTAATAATGATGGTTCAAATTATTGTGTCAATAAGCCTATTACAAGTCAAGTGATTAATCATGGGGTGTAACATGATCATTATGTTTAAGTTGTCCTGAGTACTTGTTAGCCAGTACTTTCACCAAGTAATCCATAACCGCGGAAAACACGGCTTCTCGAGAAGATTATCCCTGCAGGGTTGCACCAATTTGGCCGTACACTCATGAATAACCCGCCAGATGGAAAGGCCCTTCCACCAAGCGGGGTACTCAACACAACCAACCATTCTTCGCATCAAGCCCAAAGAACCTTGGGCGCACGGCTAATCGAGCCCAGAAGAAAATGGACCCTCATAGCACTCTAAGAACGTCCCCCTATATGCCGACTACAAAAGTTCCACCCTGCGCTGGGCTCGCAAAAACATGCATGCGGCAAATGGAAAACACGAACTAAATGAGGCGATTTGGACGAGATGCGAATCAGGTCAAGTTGAGGGGGCGCCCATACTCGCTTCCCAAATGCGGGTAGTGCGCTCATCATGGATCAGTAGACAAGACCCTTTTCCTATTAGGGTCGACACTAGCAGGCTCCAAAACCTCTCATGGCCTCCTGCCGGTGCCTTATCATCAAGTTATTATTTAGCAGTATCATTAGCATGATTGATTGATTCGATTAAATATCGAGCCCCCCAGAACATAATAAGAATATAGTAACTGAAAATAACGGGTAACAGACTCGAGCAAAACAACCTAAGGCTAGTAAGACACGGGCAACAAGCAATGGTTATAGGTATGGAGGTGAGGCAATATCAGGGTTAGGGGATTCATGTGATAGGATCGTAACAGAACAACTACTACTAAGGCTAGCAGAATTAGACAACGGAAAGTATCGGTAACCAATGTTGAAAGGAACACAGTGGTTCATGTGAGTGATAACTTGCCTGCAAACCCAGTAGCCTGGTACTGAGCTAAATCCTTAGGAGGGATGTCGTGTGTATCGTCGGTCTCAACGTCGTCGTATATCCGGGAAGAAGCAAACAACATTGCAGGAAGATAAACAATCAATATCATGGCATGCACAAACAATGGGATGATGCATGACAGGTTAATAGATGCAACAAAATAAACTAGTTGATAGGATGGCACAATTTAAATGGACAGATATGCAATTTTGAGTTGCATATGAAAGCCCATGGATTTTGGGTGGATTATTTGTTTTCCAACTAATGAATAGGTGCTAGTGGTTTAACATGATGCATGCAACAGGAAAACAGCAAAATAACAACATAAGAATCAAATTTAAATAGGGTGTAGCAATGTAGAAGTTTATTAGTAATTTAGGGAAATTTTGGGTGCATTAAAGGTGACACACAAGTATTTGTTGTTTTCAACCAATTAAATTGTCAAAACAAATAACAAAGTTGATATTTGAATAGATCATCAAATTTTGGTTGGATTACATGTTTCACATTTTGAAATTGGACTTAGGATTATTTAATTATGAATTAAACAATAATAAACAATTTTTAATTGCATTAAACAAGAATTAAATGGTTTAGGCAATTTTAATTATTCAAAACAGAAAACAAAAATTATATTTGCAAAGGTGAGATGAAATGGTATGGAAAACATATTTTATTTGCATTTATTGGATTAGTAAAGAATTAGTTATGGAATTTAGAAATTTGCATTTGATTTATTCAAAATTGAATTTTAAATGCCTTTTGAAAATTCAAAACAGAAAACAGATGATACCAAAAGATAGAGATTGAATTTAGACCAGTATGCATATTTTATTTGCAGTTTTTGGGGTTATAAAATAAAAGTTATAAGCAAAACATTTTCAGGGACTAATCTGCTAAGATAAAAGGGTTGGATTTAAATACAGAAAAAGTGTTTAAACTGTTTTTATACCGCACTGGGTCTTACCCCAGTCGCTGCCCTGCGGGGCCTAGCCAGCGTGGCGCCTAGGTGGCGCGGCTGGAGTTTGACGTGGCCAGCAGGTCACTGACGCGCGGGGCCAGCAGATGGGCTAGAGCAGGAAAAGAAAAGCGCCAGGAGGGGGGGTCGAACCCGCGCCCTCTGGGCTGGGCGTGGGGTGTTCTGCCATCTGCTCTGTGTGTGTGTGTGTGACAGAAGGGAAACAGGCGGGGGTTAAGCTGTAACCGCGGTTGTTACTGAATTTTATCTGAACCCGCAGTGGAGCTCGATCGCCCGGTGGCCGGAACCGAGCGCTCGCTCGCGGTGGCCTTGGCGACGGTGGCTGCGGCGATGCGGTGCAACGTTTTCTATGCGAGCTAGCGGGGAGGACCAGCTGGAGGGAGAGAGAGGCCAGGAGCGGAGGCGATCACCTCGTTTCTGTTGCCGAGGCTCTGTCGACGGAGAAGGACGACGGTGGCCGGCGGGAACGTCGGGGAAGCGGGCGCCTCCCCTAGGCCACTCCGGCCCGGAAAATCGACGAGGAGGGAGCGCGGGGCGTCGCGGTCTCATTCCCGCCCTCGGGTGCCCCTCGAGGTGGCTGTGGAGACCGGCGGTGAGGAGGCAGGTGGCGGTTGGTGGTCCTCTGACGATGGCGTGGTGTCGAGGTTCAGACAACGAAGGCTAGCAGAGAGGAGGGAGGCGTCGCGGCGGCGGTAGGGAAAGGAGGGAGTAGATAGCTAGGGCTGCCCGGGGGAGGCCTAGGGTAGCTCTTATAGGCACTCGGATCGACTCCTGGCCGTCGGGATGTGACAGCGACGACGTGGCACCACTACGATCTCTGCCGTACGCAGGGAAGAAGAGAACATGTCGAAGGTAAGCGGGCCAAGGTAACGGGCTGGGCTGCTGCTGCTCTCCTCCCTTGCAATTTATTTTATTTCTTTTACTGTTTTTTTTTTGTAGCATATGCTTTAGGAAGAAAGCATTAGGGTTTAGATTAGAGAAAAATTTGAAAAATTTAGGATAAGTTCCTTAGGCCAAATGCAACCATTTGGTAATTTTCATTTTGCAAAATTTAACATTTGGTTGATTTTTGAAATTAGAACCAATTTGAGTGAAATTATTAATATTAATAAACATTAATAAAATCAACCAATTAAATAGGGTAACCCCTAAGGTATTTAGACAAATTGAAATGATTTGTTTTGGCATCAACATAAATTCAAAAATGGTTCTGATTTGGTGCTTTGTTTGGAATATAAACCAAATTAGATTATTTTGAATAATTAAAATGATTATCAAGTCAACACTTTAATGGAATGACCCAAGTGATTTAATTGGAAACAAAGATCATAAATGCTTTGGGTTATTATTTATACTTTCACATTGGGTTCTGTTTGGAACACATGGTTTGAATTTAGAATATTGTTAATTAAGATAGAAAACAACAACTTAATAGGGTGGACCCTATTATTAATGTGATTAAGGTGAGTTGATTGGTTTGGAGATTTTCATAATTCCAAAGAAGGTGCTGTTGATGTTTTGCTTTGAATTTGAAACCAATTTGGAATTAATTAGTGAAAATAAAGGCACCATTTTATTAGTTGATCAGCATGGAATAAAATGGAACAATGGTTGTTTTTCATTTGAAATAACATTTTGGATTGTAACATCACAAGGATGAAACAAAAGGTTTGAATTTTGGTTTGGAATTCAAATAGAAAACAAGGAAAACAACTGAAAACAGTTGGAAAACAAAAAACAAACAAAACAAATGCAACCAACATGATGCCATGATGCAAAACATAAAATAACAGAGAGCAAACATTCTAAAAGCTATTTTTCAGACTTGGGATGTTACAAAACGCCCCCCCTTGAAGGAATCGCGCCCCGAGCCTACTGAGAAAAAGAAAAGGTCCGGATACTTCTTGGGAAGATCCTCTTGAGCTGTGACACGTGAAACACATCGTGCACTTTGGATAGACGTCAGGAAATTTGGAAACCACCGGAACATTTTCAATTGAAGGAAGAGGTTTTGTATCGAGGGTGTATAGCTGAAAGAATTTGACTCATTTGGAGAATAGATTATCTGGCTAGAATGGTTGAACACAGTTATTGACATCAATGCAACATCAAGAATAATCATCAATGTCAGAATCATCAACATGAGTAACGAGGAATATGTGGCCTCCCATTAGAATTGGATTGTTCTTACTTATGTTGGAAGTCAACATTTGAGATTCCGGAAAGTGAACAGAGTTTTGATTGCTTAGTGGAACCAGAATTGGGTTGTATGTTGTGGAAAAGATTGTTGACACAAGGGAATGTGATGCTCCGGTATCAAATAACACTTTAGCTGGATAAGAGTTTACGATGAAGTTTTGATTAGACGCCGGTAGAAGAATTGAAGTGGAAACAACAACAAGATTTCAACGGACGAAAAGGATGTTGAGAAGAACAGGATATCAACATCGGGGAAAACGAGATCAAAACACTCCTGAGGTACTACGGAAAACCCATACGGGCTTCTAGAGGATCAATATCTACTGCTTAAGGAATAGAGGATCTGCTTCCGGGGCTTACACGCCTCCGTTCTCAATCGTGAGTAGGCAACATGATAAATCACGTCACAACCACCTCCATTCCTATGGTCTAGTAGATATAACCATCCTAGAGAAACCAGAATACGTGAAATCCTAACTTGAAAGTTTAGATGAGAAGGGAAAACAACGTTGCACTTCCTTACCAGAAAAGGGAGGGAGGGTGGGGAAAAGAAGAAAAAGAACAGAATTCCTACTCTCACGTTTCATTTTTCCTATATAGCTACAAAATAGTTTCTAGACTCAACTGCGACCAGTAAAAAGGGATCCTACAGGCAGACAGGCTCTGATACCATTTGTCGCACCCTGACTTCTAGGGGATACTCACCGTACGAACTGGATAGCAGATGCTTGGATTATGGGGCATAACTGCTCCCACGTCCCAGCTTCCTGGTAGGCCTGCGCTTATGCGCGACAACACAAGCCCTGCTATTCCATCGTCGATGTAAACTATCCACTAGAGATCAAAGGCACTTCCGTCGACGTACTTCAAACCATACACACATGGTACGTCAACAACGTTTAACAAGTGATATCACAACAGATCTCTACGACACAAAAGATTGAGATAAGTTGCAAATGGCTCTCATTAGAGCAGAGATAGCAAATACAATCATTCAGGGGGCACATGCCCCAACAATACATCAGTACAGTACAGCGGAAGCATTCAACATGTCTGAGTACAGACAAGAACCAAATAGGCCTAAGAGGCCGGAAACAAACAGACGGAGCCCATCCACGAAGTCTCGGATCCTGCCCGGGTCCGCTATCTACTCGTCAGCAGTCTCGTCAAACTTCACGTAGTAGCCACCATGTAGATCCTCGGAATCGTCGTCTGCGTAAACCACAGCCCCAAAGGGGTCAGTACATAAACGTACTGGCAAGCAAGACTCACAGTTCACCAAAGTATAACCCGTCAACACCAAGCACAGATGCCTTGGGTTCAACAGAGGAAAGGGATGTAAAAGATGCTGCAACTGGCTGCGCTAACCAACTACGGAGATTCTACCACTTCCGGCTAACAGAAAGGAGATAAGATCGAGGATTGTAACCAACTGAAAGATAACGTCAAACAAACCCATCCTGGATCTCGCCCCTTATCCAAAGAAGCAATCCGAGGATAACTCACACAGTTGTAATAATGATGGTTCAAATTATTGTGTCAATAAGCCTATTACAAGTCAAGTGATTAATCATGGGGTGTAACATGTTGATCATTATGTTTAAGTTGTCCTGAGTACTTGTTAGCCAGTACTTTCACCAAGTAATCCATAACCGCGGAAAACACGGCTTCTCGAGAAGATTATCCCTGCAGGGTTGCACCAATTTGGCCGTACACTCATGAATAACCCGCCAGATGGAAAGGCCCTTCCACCAAGCGGGGTACTCAACACAACCAACCATTCTTCGCATCAAGCCCAAAGAACCTTGGGCGCACGGCTAATCGAGCCCAGAAGAAAATGGACCCTCATAGCACTCTAAGAACGTGTCCCCTATATGCCGACTACAAAAGTTCCACCCTGCGCTGGGCTCGCAAAAACATGCATGCGGCAAATGGAAAACACGAACTAAATGAGGCGATTTGGACGAGATGCGAATCAGGTCAAGTTGAGGGGGGCGCCCATACTCGCTTCCCAAATGCGGGTAGTGCGCTCATCATGGATCAGTAGACAAGACCCTTTTCCTATTAGGGTCGACACTAGCAGGCTCCAAAACCTCTCATGGGCCTCCTGCCGGTGCCTTATCATCAAGTTATTATTTAGCAGTATCATTAGCATGATTGATTGATTCGATTAAATATCGAGCCCCCCAGAACATAATAAGAATATAGTAACTGAAAATAACGGGTAACAGACTCGAGCAAAACACCTAAAGCATGCTAGTAAGACACGGGCAACAAGCAATGGTTATAGGTATGGAGGTGAGGCAATATCAGGGTTTGGGGATTCATGTGATAGGATCGTAACAGAACAACTACTACTAAGGCTAGCAGAATTAGACAACGGAAAGTATCGGTAACCAATGTTGAAAGGAACACAGTGGTTCATGTGAGTGATAACTTGCCTGCAAACCCAGTAGCCTGGTACTGAGCTAAATCCTTAGGAGGGATGTCGTGTGTATCGTCGGTCTCAACGTCGTCGTATATCCGGGAAGAAGCAAACAAACATTGCAGGAAGATAAACAATCAATATCATGGCATAGTGCACAAACAATGGGATGATGCATGACAGGTTAATAGATGCAACAAAATAAACTAGTTGATAGGATGGCACAATTTAAATGGACAGATATGCAATTTTGAGTTGCATATGAAAAGCCCATGGATTTTGGGTGGATTATTTGTTTTCCAACTAATGAATAGGTGCTAGTGGTTTAACATGATGCATGCAACAGGAAAACAGCAAAATAACAACATAAAAATCAAATTTAAATAGGGTGTAGCAATGTAGAAGTTTATTAGTAATTTAGGGAAATTTTGGGTGCATTAAAGGTGACACACAAGTATTTGTTGTTTTCAACCAATTAAATTGTCAAAACAAATAACAAAGTTGATATTTGAATAGATCATCAAATTTTGGTTGGATTACATGTTTCACATTTTGAAATGGACTTAGGATTATTTAATTATGAATTAAACAATAATAAACAATTTTTAATTGCATTAAACAAGAATTAAATGGTTTAGGCAATTTTAATTATTCAAAACAGAAAACAAAAATTATATTTGCAAAGGTGAGATGAAATGGTATGGAAAACATATTTTATTTGCATTTATTGGATTAGTAAAGAATTAGTTATGGAATTTAGAAATTTGCATTTGATTTATTCAAAATTGAATTTTAAATGCCTTTTGAAAATTCAAAACAGAAAACAGATGATACCAAAAGATAGAGATTGAATTTAGACCAGTATGCATATTTTATTTGCAGTTTTTGGGGTTATAAAATAAAAAGCAAAACATTTTCAGGGACTAATCTAAGATAAAAAGGGTTGATTTAAATACAGAAAAAGTGTTAAACTGTTTTTATACCGCACTGGGTCTTACCCCAGTCGCTGCCCTGCGGGGCCTAGCCAGCGTGGCGCCTAGGTGGCGCGGCTGGAGTTTGACGTGGCCAGCAGGTCACTGACGCGCGGGGCCAGCAGATGGGCTAGAGCAGGAAAAGAAAAGCGCCAGGAGGGGGGTCGAACCCGCGCCCTCTGGGCTGGGCGTGGGGTGTTCTGCCATCTGCTCTGTGTGTGGTGTGTGACAGAAGGGAAACAGGCGGGGGGGGTTAAGCTGTAACCGCGGGGTTGTTACTGAATTTTTATCTGAACCCGCAGTGGAGCTCGATCGCCCGGTGGCCGGAACCGAGCGCTCGCTCGCGGTGGCCTTGGCGACGGTGGCTGCGGCGATGCGGTGCAACGTTTATGCGAGCTAGCGGGGAGGACCAGCTGGAGGGAGAGAGAGGCCAGGAGCGGAGGCGATCACCTCGTTTCTGTTGCCGAGGCTCTGTCGACGGAGAAGGACGACGGTGGCCGGCGGGAACGTCGGGGAAGCGGGCGCCTCCCCTAGGCCATCTCCGGCCCGGAAAAATCGACGAGGAGGGAGCGCGGGCGTCGCGGTCTCATTCCCGCCCTCGGGCCCCTCGAGGTGGCTGTGGAGACCGGCGGTGAGGGAGGCAGGTGGCGGTTGGTGGTCCTCTGACGATGGCGTGGTGTCGAGGTTCAGACAACGAAGGCTAGCAGAGAGGAGGGAGGCGTCGCGGCGGCGGTAGGGAAAGGAGGGAGTAGATAGCTAGGGCTGCCCGGGGGAGGCCTAGGGTAGCTCTTATAGGCACTCGGATCGACTCCTGGCCGTCGGATGTGACAGCGACGACGTGGCACCACTACGATCTCTGCCGTACGCAGGGAAGAAAGAAACATGTCGAAGGGGTAAGCGGGCCAAGGTAACGGGCTGGGCTGCTGCTGCTCTCCTCCCTTGCAATTTATTTTATTTCTTTTACTGTTTTTTTTTTGTAGCATATGCTTTAGGAAGAAAGCATTAGGGTTTAGATTAGAGAAAAATTTGAAAAATTTAGGATAAGTTCCTTAGGCCAAATGCAACCATTTGGTAATTTTCATTTTGCAAAATTAAATTTGTTGATTTTTGAAATTAGAACCAAATTTGAGTGAAATTATTAATATTAATAAACATTAATAAAATCAACCAATTAATAGGGTAACCCCTAAGGTATTTAGACAAATTGAAATGATTTGTTTGGCATCAACATAAATTCAAAAATGGTTCTGATTTGGTGCTTTGTTTGGAATATAAACCAAATTAGATTATTTTGAATAATTAAAATGATTATCAAGTCAACACTTTAATGGAATGACCCAAGTGATTTAATTGGAAACAAAAGATCATAAATGCTTTGGGTTATTATTTTTATACTTTCACATTGGGTTCTGTTTGGAACACATGGTTTGAATTTGGAATATTTTGTTAATTAAGATAGAAAACAACAACTTAATAGGGTGGACCCTATTATTAATGTGATTAAGGTGAGTTGATTGGTTTGGAGATTTTCATAATTCCAAAGAAGGTGCTGTTGATGTTTTGCTTTGAATTTGAAACCAATTTGGAATTAATTAGTGAAAATAAAGGCACCATTTTATTAGTTGATCAGCATGGAATAAAATGGAACAATTTGGTTGTTTTCATTTGAAATAACATTTTGGACATTGTAACATCACAAGGATGAAACAAAAGGTTTGAATTTTGGTTTGGAATTCAAATAGAAAACAAAGGAAAACAACTGAAAACAGTTGGAAAACAAATGGAAAACAAACAAAACAAATGCAACCAACATGATGCCATGATGCAAAACATAAAATAACAGAGAGCAAACATTCTAAAAGCTATTTTTCAGACTTGGGATGTTACACTACTGGTTGTGTAGTTTATACTTTGATTTCTTGCTATTCAATTGAGTAGAAAAAGCATGTATTATTATTAGAATTGGTTTAAGTTTGCTTAGTAGATGTTTTCGTAGGATCATTTTAGTGGGTATGCTTACTAGCATGTGTAAGGTGTATTTGCTGTTAGTTCGTATTTACATTCATGAGTTGCTTGTTTAGAGCTATGCATCCTTATAGTGATGTTTACCTCTGTAGTGATGAACTAGTGTCACCACTAGATATTATGAGTTTGCTCTAGTATTGTTGTCTTTTATATTTATTTTGTGAGTGTGATGGTTAGCATGTTTAGGAAGTTATTATTCTGTTATTATGCCATGAATTCTGGAGTTTCTTGTTTCTACTAGTTGTACAATGCAATTAATTCTTATAGCATGCTCGTGTAGAATTTCCATACTAGTATGCTATTAGTGCAGTCCTGTTTTTATGTAATTTGTTAGGAGCATTATCTTTGATGATTGTGTTTTAGATTATGTTTATAACTTGTTACCATTTGGAGATACTGGTTTGTTTCTATATTTTCATGATTGATGGATTACATAACTTTAAGTAGACATAAGCATAGTCTATAACTAGCATAATCATTTGTGGTGTGTTGTTTCGAAATTGTCTGAGTATTTGCCTTAGCATGAGTATTGCACTTGTGTTATTGTTGTGTTAGTGTTGTTGTGCTTAGTAGTATCTTTTACCTATGCATTTAGTTTAATCATGAACTTGTTTGGTGATGATTGCTTGTGTGTTGTTAATACCCACTTCCATGGGCATTACTTTGATTGATTGTTAGGAGTTTAGTAGTCTCACCTTTTGTGCCCACAAGGTATTCTTTTATCTTCTTATGTATCTTGGTATCAGTGGTACACCACTCCATATATGGTATGTAAGATGTGGGATACGGTTTCTCAACCATATGTTTGTTTGGCGATAGTTTTGTATTATGCGAGTTTGCGAGGTAGTCTTCTTGATAACGTTTGAGTGAATGCGCTAGAATAAGTTTGCTTGCTGAATGTGTTGTTTTGTTTAGTTGTTGGTATTTAGTTCTGAGTGTGTGTCTTTTATTCTTTTACGACGCTAGAAAACGAAGAAGAAGAAGAAGAAACAGTTGGGGAGCTGTGCGTCAAGTTCAAGCTACTTGAAGGCCAGGGACACTAAGAGTTTTAAGTCAAGACATCCCGATGCTTCCTGTTACTACACTTATCATTATCTATCATGCATGTTTTAAACTCTAAAAGTTTTACAAAAACCTTGATTTCCAAAAACTATTTTTGAGTGAATACTACTACTATTAATATATATCATTATTAGTCCAGTTAGATACTTGGTGTTTACAAGCCTGTCGTGGGATAATCACGGCAGACATTACCAGGGGTAACTTAGTATGGGGCAAATCGACTCTGGTGTTTGGGAGAGGATTTAGGGCAAATCATGTTATCTGGTGATCTGGTAGCCCGGGCTGTAATGTCACCGAGTCCCCGATCTAGGGTTACAACTATCAACTCTCGTGCTACTGGAATACTCGAATACCTGGAAAACTCTTGGCCTCTCTGCTCCAGCAACCGGTTTATATATTACCCGGCTCTCTGGATTCCTATACAAGACTTACCCGAAATCCTACCCAGAATACACACACAATCCTAGCTGTCCTAATCTTGGCTCCCAAGGTACGGGTTACAAGATCCACGCCCCTTTGGCCTTCTAGAAACTCCTCCACCTTGGCCCTGGTCTTGTGTGATTTCCTTCGGGCCGGGTTTCGCATAGGCACGAGCCTGCCGGGTTACCATCCCCCCAACAGTTGTCCCCAGAATAGCTTGGGCATCTTGGGATCAACCATGATGCGCACGCTATTCCCTGCAAAATAATAAACATTCAAATTCATAATATACCGAGTTAGAGTGCTTTAACTATAGCCAGGCCTGCTCTTTGGGCCGTCCATATAATAACCCGGTTTTCCCCGAGCCAAGGCATCATTTCCCGGGTTAACACTCCAAGGAAACATGACATGACCCGGCATTCATATCTCTATCGGCCAATCCAAGTAATACACCTTAAACCCGACTCAATCTTATCTGGATATCCCACAATAATTACCTTGATCCCTATCCCCAAATTTCCGGGCCGGGTCAATCTTTTCCGAAATTTGCTCAACTTACCGCCGAAAGCCTAGGGTTTCCCCGCGCCTATAAATTGGCCCCATTGGGTCAACCCTAAAATTCCCAACGGCCATTCCTCATCATCTTCTTCCTCTCGCTCTTCCCCGCGCCCACAATCCCGAGACTGAGAGCTTAACCGCCAAGGCCGCGCCAGCGCCACCGAGCTCGCCGCCGGTCGCCACCGTGTCTCCGCCAGCGAATCGCCGCCGCAGCGCACGCCGTCATCCACGAATCGCCGCCACCGCGCTCATGTCCATCAACGGATCGCCCCGGTAAGTCCCATTGACCCTTAGATCTAGATTTTTCTCTTTCCAATCTTACGTTGGCACTTTGGCTTGAATCTCATTTGTATCTATCCGCCATTGATCCAGCTAGATGTGCTTCCGTAGTTTCCAATCTCGCATTCATCCGCATTGTCCTTATCAAGATCGATCTCCATATCCCTTTCAAACACTTTAGCTATTATCTCTATTTTCTTGCTGCATCACTAGACGCATTCTCCTTAATTTTTAGATCTATACTCACTTGTATTTTAACCTCGTCTAGATTTACACTCCATGGCACCCAAAGGTAGCGCCAAGCTGAAGGGAAAAAACCGGCTTCAAAGCCAAAGTCGGTCAGTCGATTTCCGCCAATTGGGCGAAATCGATTGTTACCAAGGCAAAACGACGAGCTGGCCGAGTCTGGAGTCCTGCCCGCTGAGTCGGACATCCACTGGAGGACGCCGGGTGAGGAGACCCTTCTCCCGGCCCGGATGAGGTAGTTCTCTTCCTTGAGCATGTGATCCGGGGTTTCCGCCCCCAGGGTCACCCTTTTTTCCGGGATCTCTTGGACCACTATAAGCTCCGGGTTTTTGATATTGGCCCGAATTCAATGTTGAATATTTGCCACTTCATAGTCCTTTGCGAAGCCTATCTCTGTATTCCCCAAATCTCGCTTTAGTCTTGGAGTTATTTCAATGCAAACCCTGCCGAGAGAGCACGGACGGGCCCCTCCTAGTTTGTGGAGGGGTTTCGATTCAGAGACGTAAAAATTCTCTGATGCCGACTCTCAGTCTTCACACTCATGTGAAGCACTGGCAGAAGACCTTTTTTTACTGCCGAGACACGTCCTCACCCGGCGAAAAGCCTTTGCCGGGTTTCTTTGATGATTCCCTATCTCTTTCTGATAACCTAAATTCCTTCGCACCCGAAGCCGATAGACAGTCTATCCAGCCCCTTCTCCACAAACTCGCCGTGCTATCAGCCCAGGGACTCATTGGGCTAAACTTAATAAAAACCTGGGTCAGTTGCTGGATCCAGCCGAACAGCGTTCGCCCAAAGCTCATCTGCGAGTATTCCGGCCACCTCACCGATTCTCTCCGATACTCGGAGAAATCATACCCGGCCACAGATGTGAACAAGGCCATGAAGAACTTCTTGGCTGAGAAAGTTGATGTCATGAAAAGCATCCCGGACTCGGCCCATTTACACGTTCTAACCCGGCTCCTCCAGTAAGAACTGGCTATCACCTTTATTCCGACTGATATTTCTTATGTACATATAATTAACTTTCATCTCTGTGTTTCTTACTCAGGAAACTGACGCGTTCTGGAAGATTGTCACTCCTCCCCCTTCTGAAAACTCGGAGGAGGAGGAAGAACCGGCTGATAGCGATGAAGGTAATTCCGGGTCTCTGCTCAATAAATACTTTGTTAGCCTATTAGACCAAACTTCTCCTCCTTCCGACAATGCTCCTCACTCACCAGCGCTAGAGGACAAGGATGACACTCAATCAGAAGAAAGCGAGGCAAAACCGGAAGCGGAGGTTGGGGCGAAGAGGAAAACTAGGAGAGTCGCTTTCAAGGTGCCATATTCATCCATGACCTCCAAACCATACTCCTATGCCAATATGTGCGAACTTAACAGGCAACTAAACCACTACATCATCTCTGAAGGAGGCAACTCCAGCCAAGCGACGGGCAACCCGGACTTCTCCGGGTGACGATCCTCTTAACCCGGGTATCCCCATGTGCCCGCTCGCCGAGCCACTCCTCCAACTTATCAAACCCATATTCCTCAAAAATATCCCTCTCCGAGTCATCCATTAGCCGGACAGCTCCGAGTCTTACTTTCAGATTCTTTACCATCATCTACCGGGTCCGCAACGATCTCCCAGTCGACTTTGTCTTGAATACCAGGTAATTCACTTCCCTTATTTGCCAATATACCTTTATTTTCCACCTCTTCCGTCTATCACTTACTAACTTTTCTTTCTCAGAGCCAAGGTTACACTTAGTGACCAGGAGGACATTTTCGTCGATAACCCGGCCATGGAAGACCCGGAGAGTGCTACCAAACCCGCATCTGGTGGAGAAGAAGAGCTGAATGAACCAGTTGTCCCAGAAACCGAGTTCCCCTGCCAACACATCAATCGGCTGACACTGACGTCGAGTATCTGGAAACACAGAGGGCAGCCCCTGCTCCTAACACCCAGGCGGACAGAGTCGACCCGCTGAAGCAGGAAAGGACCCCGCCACCGGGTAATCAGAACCCTAGCTCCTCTAGGCCGAATCTCAATGTCCTTAACTTTGAAGGGATGCTAGATGAACTTTATTCTCTGAAAGCCAATGAAAAATATATTCGAGTCCCTAGCGGCCGAGCATCAGGTAACTTAACCGATATTATTTACGTACTCACCTAGTCCCTAAGTTCCGAGTGAACTGTATATAGTTTACTTGGTACTTCCATAGCTGTACGACCTTTCTTACTCGATTTTTACCCTATAGCCGACTGATATTCCCTTGTCTGTTTTCTTAGGCTTACATGACCTGGACGGAGGAGATGTTGGCGAAAACCAACGAACTCCTCAGGATGAGACCAAACTCCGAGAAGAGCTGGAGGCCGAGGTGAAAGACCTTTCCCGGGATTGCAAGAAATACAAGAGACGGCTCCATAATGCTGAGGGTTTACTGAAAAAATTATCAACCTATGTTGCCGGTACTTACAGCTCCCTAATTGGTAAACGAAACTAACTTCATGATTATCACTCGGGTTTCTCATTTTGTATGGTCTATAACCCAGTCTTACCACTTTACTTTTCTTTTTATTCTGCAGGTCCGGGTGAAAAGGTTGAAGATGATATAGAGAAACTGAAGACCCTGAAGGCGGTTATCGGCAGTTTTCTGTGGGGACCAAATGGACCCTTGAAGCCGTGAAGTGGCCTGGTGCTTCTGGCGGTGTATCCCAGATGCTCGATGCGTGCTCGACGATCCCTGCCTGGATCGATCACTGGAAGCGCTCAGCGTGCCAGGTTGGGGTGACCCGTGGCCTCGCATTGGCCAAGGCCTACTATCCTAGGCTTGAGCCGGCAACGCTTGTGAACGGATTCCCCGAATTCAACACTGACGGCTCTCGATTCTCGGCAAAGGACTTCAAAGCTCTCCACACTCAAATTCGTCACTCGGCCAGCTTGATTACCGAGAAACTTGACGTGAACAAGCTTACCCCTCCGTACAACACTGAAGATAATCCGATACCTTCTGCTCTCCCTGCTCCTTTTGATATGCTAGCCCGGTGGAAGGAGGAAGTTGCCAAGAGGAAGGCCGAGGCCGGCTCTGTGCCAACATCATCCAGTCCAGTTATCCCTCCTCCAGCTCGCGCTGATACCGTGGTTGACCCGGACACGGAGGCAGGGAAGGCTACAGAAGAAAACGCCTAAGACCCGGCTGCCAAGACTACTGCTGAAGACTCGGCTATGGATGTCGAGTAGAGTTTATCATTTTTTGCCCACAAACACTCATTCGGCCAATAGCCATTTTGTAATATGCCTGATACACATATTTATTTAATAGTGCGCCTTTGCAATTTTGATACTATTCCCTTGGTTTGTAACACACTTAAACTTTTATGGCTTTGATGGCCCTTTTGGCCATCCACCTTGATATGCCCTTTTCAGCCTTGAACTTGGATATTTTCGCTTTTCTGCACTTTCTTCTTTTCGAGATCTATGAGACTCGGTTTCCGGGTCTTTGGATTTTTTGACCGGGTGAAATTTGCTTCTTAAGTCCCCAAGTCCCAAGACTCGGATTTTTGGGTTTTAAGCTCAATGGCTATACATTTTCCTGTTTTTCTCAAATTCCCAAGTCCCCAAGACCCAAATTTCCGAGTCTAGGGATTTGTAGTTTTAAGGAAAACTTCCTGTTTTTGCCAAGGCCCGAAACATATAGTTACACATATAAATTTTGAAGCTATGCTTAATACATTGTGAGTTTCCGGCTATAGCCTTTTACTCCGCATACTTGTGGTTTGGATGAACCTTTTGATCCTCTTTGTTGTAAGCCGGCTTTCGCGTGGATATTCAATGCTGCTATAACTTTATAAAAACAGGGTCAGGCAAGTCCCAGTGGGCATCATGACTGATTGTAATTACATTAGCAAAACATGCCACACTATTGCGAGTCACATCAAGCTTAAACAAGAAAAAACAAGAAAAAATTGGCTCTATTGTCCGGTTATAAGATCGTAACCGTACTTATTGCAAGTAATCGGTCCTCATAACTGTGCTATTCAAGCAATCAACCCCAAGACCTAGATATGCAATCTATGAAAATTTTAAACCTAGTATATTATGACTAAACAATACATACTTACCTGATATGGAGTAGAATAAGACATAAAAACTCAAAACAAACTAACAGAAATAAATAAGAAACAAAGAATATCATAGTTTAACCATCTCTTTATTGATATGGAAAAGGTTAATATGGAAAAGGTTAGGTCAGCAAGTCGCCTTATTAAAAACCCTCTAGTCCCCTTAGGTACCCCTGGATAGGAAAAGAGTGCATCTGAAACCTGCTGCCTGTTACATCGTGTAATTCAACCTGTAAACCGAGTCCATGCTCAGTGTAGTAGGGACGCAGCTGAGCCACGTTCCATGGTCTTTCCCATTCTTGCATAGATGAAGTGGTATGGGCGGTGTCATTGACAGTGTCCGACTCTTCCCTTGCATCTATTAAGTAGTATGATCCATTATGCAAAATCCGGCTTATGATGAACGGGCCTTCCCATGGTGGAGATACTTGTGCTTTCCTTTGATTGTACTAAGCGCAACACCAGGTCTCCTTCCTGGAAAACCCGGGTTTTAACTCGGCGACTGTGGTATCGCCTCAAATCATGTTGATATAGCTGATCGCTCCAAAGCTTGCTCCCTGTGCTCTTCTAACATGTCCACGACGTCTTGCCGGGTCTTCTCGTTCTCCACCTCAACATAAGCCGCCACTCGGGGCGAGTCATGAATAATGTCACTCGGAAGAACTGCCTCTGCACCATAAACCATAAAAAATGGAGTCATCTGAGTAGACCTTTAGGTGTAGTGTTAATTCCCCAAACCACTGATGGTAACTCCTCAACCCATGCTCCAGCAGCTCTGAGGCACGGGACTCGCAGTCGTGGTTTCAACCCACGAAGTAACTCCTGGTTGCCCTCTCCACCTGTCCATTAGCTTGGGATGGGCTACCTAGGCTACATCAAGGCGGATGCCACTGTTTCCACAAAACTTCTCCATCTCACATAAGGACATGTTGGTTCCATTATCTGTTATTATGCTATGAGGATACCCAAACCGATAGATGATCTTTTTCAGGAACTTGACTGCTGTAGCGGCTTCACAATTTGTGACTGGAATAACCTCAACTCATTTGGTAAACTTATCAATAGCCACCAAAAGATGAGTCTTTTTGCGAGGAGACATGTGAAAGGGGCCCACCATATCCATACCCCAAACCGCAAACGGCCAAGTCAGTGGAATTGTTCGCAACTCCATAGCCGGCACATGGGTTTGGCGAGCATACCTTTGACATCCATCACATCTTGCCACCAAGCGCTCTGCATCCGCCAAAGCCGTGAGCCAGAAGAAACCGTGTCGATATGCTTTAGCCACAAGGGATCTTGTGGAGGCATGGTGCCCACAATCACCTTCATGGATCTCCCTGAGATGTCGGCCTTTCTGTGTTACACAGCGCAAAATGACACCTGCAACACTTCTCTTATATAGCTCACCGTTAATGATAGAATAGCCCTTTCCTCGTCAGGATTTGCCTGGCTAAAACTTCCTGTGGTGGTAACTCGCCCCGTGACAGGTAGGCCAAGAACGGCTCCGTCCACTCGGGAATAGCACGTACAACAGCCACAAGCTCCAAATCCGGGTCTTGGTTAGCCACCTCTTCTTCAGATTCGGTTTTGACAGAGGGCCATAACTCGTCCAAAAATACATTAGGCGGAACCGGCTATCGACGCGAGCCGATCTTGCGAGCGCATCTGTTGCCTCGTTCTTTCGCCTATCAATATGTTCCACCTGATACCCGGAAAAAGATCCGGCTACCCTGTCTACCTCTCTGCTATATGCTGCCATTGTTGCATCCTTTCTGTCCCAGGTTCCTGAGACTTCTGTACCACAAGGTCCAAGTCTCCATAACACCTTATTCGCCTGATATTCATCTCCTTTGCTACTCGCGGTCCGTGTAATAGGGCCTCATACTCGGCCACGTTGTTGGAGCAATCAAAGTGAATTTGCAACACATAACTCAACTTGTCTCCTTTTGGTGATGTGAGTACCACCCCCCAGCTCCTGATCCCTCGTATTGCTTGGAACCATCAAAGCATCTCCCAAGACCGGACTCGGCATCATTATGGGCATGCTTGTGAGTCCAATCAATAAATCATCTAGGGCCTTGGACTTGATTGCAGACCGAGGCTCGTAGTTGATGGGATATCTCCCATCCAATGGCCCACTTGGCTATTCTGCCTGTCGCATCCGAATTTCTGATAATATCTGCCATTGGTATAGAACTGACCACTGTTATAGGGTGTTCCTGGAAGTACAGCTTCAATTTCCGCTGCCATGAAGACCCCAAAAACTAGCTTTTGCCAATGCGGGTAACGCTGCTTTGCTTCCGATAAGACCTCGCTCACATAGTAAAACCAGCCTTTGTACCGGATGATCCTTTCCATCCTCCTTGTGTCTACTACAACCACTGCGCTGACCGTCCGGGGCCCGGCCGCAACGTATAATAACATGGGCTCTTTGGGACCCGGCGCTGCCAGAATTGGTGCCTCAGATAACTGCTTTTTCAAAACCTCAAACGCTTCGTCCGCCTCTTGATCCCATATGAATTTGTCGGTTTTCTTCAAGAGTCGGTATAATGGTATTGCTTTTTCTCCAAACCTAGATATAAACCGGCTTAGTGCTGCTACACATCCTGTGAGCTTCTGAACATGCTTCAGGCCTTCCGGCTTTTTCAAGCTCTGGATGGCCTTGATCTTTTCCGGGTTTGCCTCGATTCCTCTCTCAGAAACGATAAAACCGAGTAACTTTCCTGCTGGGACCCCGAATACGCACTTTGTGGGGTTAAGCTTCATCTACTATCTTCTCAGATTCTCGAATGTCTCCTTTAGGTCGTCAATGAATGTTTCTACTTTCCTTGTTTTAATCACCACATCATCAACATAGGCGTGGACGTTGCGTCCAATCTGATCCTCGAAGCACTTCTGAATGCACCGTTGGTACGTCGCGCCAGCGTTCTTCAGCCCAAATGTCATAGTTTTGTAACAAAAAGCTCCAAAGGGGGTTATGAACGATGTTTTCTCCCAATCTTCCTTTTTGAGTTTGATTTGGTGATACCCTGAATAGGCATCCAGGAAACACAATAGGTCACTTCCTGCCACTGCATCTATCATCCGATCTATCCTTGGAAGGGCAAATGGATCCTTTGGGCAATGCTTGTTGAGACTCGTGTAATCTATGCACATCCTCCACTCGTTGTTCTTTTTCAGCACTAGAACCGGATTCGCCAACCACTCCGTGTGAAAAACCTCCATAATAAAGCCGGCTGCAAGGAGCCGAGCTATATCCGCTGCTATAGCCTTTCTCCTTTCGTCATTCATTTTTCTTAGACCCTGCTTTACAGGCCAGGACTTGGGATCAACGTGCAAGCTGTGCTCAGCCAACTCAGTCGGAATACCCGGCATGTCACTGGGCGTCCAAGCGAAAACGTCCTGATTCTCACGGATAAACTCTATAAGTGCCTCTTCCTCCTTGTTGTCTAGGTTAGAGCGTATGGCAAATTTTTTGGAGGGGTCACCCTCGACAAAAGCCACCATCTTGGTGTCCTGGGCCGCTTTAAACTTTGCTCTCTCGTCTTTCGTATTCAGTCTCTTCAAAGCTGTTCTATCCTCCGGGTCTACCTGAGACCGGTAATACTTGAGATCTTCCTTCCTGCAAGCCTGTTCTGTAATTGTTGCATCTCCTTCATCACACTCTGCTGCCACAGCCCGGTTCCCAGGTATAGTGATGGTCTGCTTAGGGCCCGGGATTTTTATCTGCAGGTATACGTAACACGGCCTGGCCATGAACTTGGCGTAAGTCGGCCTTCCGAACAGCGCGTGATAAGGACTGCGCAATTTCACCACCTCAAACGTGAGCCATTCCACTCGGAAGTTATCCTTGGATTCTCCAAAAGCGACTTCAAGTGTTATCTTTCCTTCAGGGCACGCCGAGTGACCCGGCACAATTCCGTGGAAAACTGTGGAAATTTTCTGCAGCTGAGACTCCTTGAGCCCATGCGTAGAAAGGTTTCCCAATATAGGATATTGATGCTACTTCCGCCATCCATCAAAACCTTTTTCATCTCATAACCATTGACCTGCGGTGCCACCACCAAGGCTAGCACACCCGGATGTTCTATTGTTTCCGGGTGATCCCTCCTGCTCCACGTTACCTCTTGATCTGACCATCTCAAGTATCTCGGAATACCTGAAGAAACCGAGTTTACGGCCCTTTTAAGTATCTTTCTCTCCTTGTTAGAAGTCCATGTAGTGTGGACGTGATATTGTCCTAACTGTTTTGGGTTGGCTTGGAAACCTCCAGCACCTCCTTGATTATACCCGGATTGCCCCCTCCTGCTTTGCAAGCGGGGGGTGGTCCGTTGCCCGGTTCCACCCAGACCCGGTCCTCTCCCCTGCCTGCACCTCGCAGGGCCTTATGTATTTCCTCGTTCTTCCATCTCTGTAAGTCGACGCATTGCTCCATTGAATGGTTAGCCGGCCTGCCGTTCCTGCTATGACGCGGACAAGGCATCCTGAAGGCCTCTATATGGTTAGCCGGCCTCGGTGGTCCCTGGTAATTTCCTCCGTTAAAATTTCCCTCTGCCCTGGGTCTTCCAACCCGGCTTCAGTATTAGCGACAAAATCGGAGTTTCCTTCGTATGGGCGTTTGTGCTGGTTATTTCCATTACTTCCTCCATTATTACCCGGCGCGGCCCCGTTACCGGGTTTTCCGTTATTGTTCGCGTTGGCTTTTGCTTTTTTATCCTTAGCATCCTCTTCTGTGGTGTCAGTGGCGGCGTGCTTGTTGCATGCGTCCATCAACTCTCCCATCGTAACCTCTGAAGCGTGCCGACTGGATTTCATGCGCGTCAGCTTTTGCACCAAGGGTATGTATTTGCATGTTTTCGCCATAGCTTGTAATGCATCTTTTGGTTGAATATCAGTGGAAGAGTGGGGAATTTCCATGACCCGGAGCACCCAGCTGCGCGCCGACTCTCCCTTCCTCTGGACACATCGTTCCAAATCTTCAATCGTGAATAACTTCCGGCATGTCCCATGAAAGTGTTTGATGAAGGCAGTTTTCAACTCACTCCATGAATTGATGGATCTTTCAGGCAGGTTATTGAACCACAACTTTGCTGCCCCTTCTGACATCATAAGGTACATAAACTTGGCTTGAAGCTTCTTGGACGCGTTACAAATCGATATCGCCATCTCATAACTGCTCAACCAGGTCTCCGGGTCCATGGTTGGCTCATAATTAACCACTTTACCCGGTTCCTTGAATTTATCCGGGTAAGGCTCAGCCCTAATGGTGTCCGACAAACACTTAGGCCCGGCCAGATTTGCCGGTGTTGACCTCACTCGAGAGACGTGCGATCCCGCAGCGGGTGCAGCTGGGGGTGCAACCGCTACCGGCCCTCTTACCACAGACCCGGCTGCTGCACGTCTGGCTCGAGAACTGTCCACAATGGCTTGCGCCGCTGAAGCTGCAGGAGTTTCCGGCCCATGGGGAGGAGGTGGCATTTGCTGCTGCTCTGCCCTCCGCCGTGCTGAATTTGACTGAATATAGCCGGTATTCCCGTTCTGCCGACTAACATACGGCGTCCCATGCATGCCACTCCTCCTGTTATCCGGGTAATTGTCATGTTGAGCAACTGCCATGCGTAACAGTCTATCGCCCGCCGGGTCTCCATTGCATGAGGCGATTCTCCCACACGGATGCGATCGAGTGCCAGTGTTGCCGCATACACGTTATCCATGGGGTTATTGAAGTGACCTGGTGGGGTATGAAATCGTGGTGGTGGTGGTGCGGCATTACCAGGAGCGATCCCAGTTTGCAGCGTGGGTAACCCGGCTTGTACGTTTACCAGCTGTCCTCCCAAGGTTGCAGCTTGATACCCGGTTCCTTGATTCACAACCGGGATTGGTTGATCCTAAGGGGTAATGAACAATGCATCCGGCTGTAAATTTCCACCTGTTGCCGGTAATCTCGTCTGATGCCTCTGATTATATATCCTAGTCGACTGAACTTGAATATGATTCTTCAGTTCTTCCAATTCGCGTTGGCGCGCGGCCATCCCTTGTTTCTCATCTTTCACATCTCTTCTCTGTTTCTCCAATGCACGGCGAGCCACATCCAGATCTCAGGCGCGTGCCGCCGCGTTTTCTGGGGTTATCACCGTCGCTAAAACTTTGGGATCTAAGATTAGGTTATTGTTGAACAGAGCCGGATTTCGCGGGTGAGAGGCTCCCGCTGCTGGTGTTCTATTTGCTGTGAATCCAAACATATTCCTGTGCCATTCGCTTTTTGCTGTATGACTGGTGACAGAGGCCGACTCTCCATCGACCCGGGCTATAACCAGGTTTCCATCAGCCGGTGCCTGCTGTTGGGCCAGCGCTCGCGCCGCTCTGACCGCGGCCATCACACATCTCCCTGATTAAGATTAGTTGCAGGGGCTGTGTGGACCGCGACCCGGCGCGTGATGCCTGGGGAAGATTCATACTCTTCCTCTTCGCAGCTATCTTCCTCGTACCGATCTTCAAGTAGGTGCAAGATAGACTCGGTATCGTCTTCTCTCATAACCCAGCCACGCGGGTTCATACCGGCTCCTCCGGGTGTTCCCTCTTCGTGGTGGGCTCTTCCTCCGGATCGGCTGTCCCGACCGATTCTTCTCCATCCGACTGAACGCAGGTTGCTTATCCTGATATAGAATCATACTCAATATTGTCAGGAACAGAACCGGACGCACGTACCATACCGACGAAGACGTTGACCCGGCCAATCGTGACGACAGATCGGTTTTCAGCAGATTCGACTCTGGTCCCCAACCAAAGTCGTCCACGATCTCTCTCCTTCAGGGTTGGTGATGATCTCGCCGATGACGAGGTTCTTCATGCTTTCCCGAGGTTCTCCTGTGATGTAAACACCCTTGGACGTAGGCCCCACGGTGGGCGTCAACTATCATGGGATAATCACAACAGACGTTACCAGGGGTAACTTAGTATGGGGCAAATCGACTCTCGTGTTTGGGAGAGGATTTAGCTCAGGGGAAATCATGTTATCTGGTGATCTGGTAGCTCGGGTTGTAATGTCGCCGAGTCCCCGATCTAGGGTTACAACTATCAACTCTCGTGCTACTGGAATACTCGAATACCTGGAAAACTCTTGGCCTCTCTGCTCCAGGAACCGGTTTATATATTACCCGGCTCTCTGATTTCCTATACAAGACATACCCGGAATCCTACCCAGAATACACACACAACCCTAGTTTTCCTAATCTTGGCTCCCAAGGTACGGGTTACAAGATCCACGCTCCCTTTGGGCCTTCTAGAAACTCCTCCACCTTGGGTCGGGTCTTGTGTGATTTCCTTTGGGTCGGGTTTCGCCTAGGCACGAGCCTGCCGGGTTACCATCCCCCCAACAAAGCCCATTAGCCACCATATGGTATTCATTACCACCAAAGATATAAGTCCTTAATGGACATCCTAAAAATATGTTTTTACAAAACAAAGGCTTTATGAAAAACCCGGTGGGAAGGCGAAGCCTTACTCACCGGAGGAAAGTGGAAGTGGTCATTTTTGGGAAAAACGTGTTTTGAAAAAATGACACATAACCTAGTCTTCGCCGGACAACCTTTGCCGTACTTCCACTTTACCCCAACATGGCACGGGGATTAACTTGATTTTTTTTTGTTAGTATGTGTTCTATCTCAAGTTGCTATAAGGGATGTGAGTTACCCACGAACCAAAATGCCGTCAACTCATGAAACACGAGGCATATAAAGTGTGGAATTAATTTTTCCTCCGGATGCGACAGTTGGGTCTCCTGTCGCGGCGATGTGTGACATGGTGCCGGGGAGAACAAACCCAACTGAAGAGATAGACATATACTGTTAGGATCAGTTATCTGATGTTTACATACTGTTGTTACAGTCCGTGGTTATTCACGGCGGATGTACTGGATCTGGTGGATTGTGTACTCCTCTGCAGAGTAGAACTACTCAGAATAGCCGCGTCCTCGGATATGGACAATTGAATGGCCATATAGCTAGCATTGTGTCAATGTTTTCAAAAAGAGTTTTTTCTTAAAAGGTCTTGGAGTTGTGAAGTACTGAAAGGAGGAATCTTGTACCGTGGAGGTACCGTTGATGAAAAGCCAGAAGTGGATTCCAAGAAGTTTTGCAAAGTGAATTTTTTTTAACAAAGTTTTACAAAACCTCTTGTACATGTGATATCTACAAGAGAAAGAAAAAACTATATTATTTTCTTTTGAAGTATCTTCTTCAACAAAGATACATAGATTTTCAAAATCAACTATGATATGTCTTACACATATCATTGATAGTGAACCCTATGTATAGCCTACCTATTCCACTATATATGCATACTTGCATTTTGGTAAGCTACATGATGGGTGTCTTGCTTTAATGTACTCATATTGGTTTCGCCCCTGGTATTTACTTACCAGAATTCGAGGAGGAGCCTCAGAAGGAGATATACGTAGAGGAGTACGGAGCTGATGGCTTTGCGAACTAGGATCGTCTCTCGGTCAGCATCCTGTAGGTTAAGGCGTGACTTGGGCTCTACTATGTTGTGTGTGTTTTAGCCTTCCGCTGTGTGTGTTGTGTCTTTGCCTGCGTGGCAGTTGTGTTAGACTTGGTCATGTGACCATGTCTCTTTTGTAAGCTTTCATGCAAATCGTGTAATGGATATTGTATCTGTGTACCAACTTGATATGTTGTTCACGACTGGTGTGATCTGGGATCATGAATGTATGCATATCAGAGGTGTCCTTGAACAGTGGTTCAGGGGGACCTTACAGAGTTGGTATCAGAGCTATCCTGGCCTTAGGGGACCTTAGTTCGCATGGGCGTTAGCTAGTACTCTATTAATAAAAGTTAATAAAACCAGGTCACTAGGATGAATATTTACCAAAATATTCAATATGTTCCATCCCCTCTCTGTTTTTGAAAAACTCTACTCACACTAAGTTACAATGGAGCATCTTAAAATTTTGAACACTCTTACCTAACACAAGCTACTCTACAATTTTGTGTAGATGGCAGTTGTCTTCACCAAGTCCTTCCGACTGGGATCGCATGCACCTTGCTACCACCGCTTTGAGGAGGATTTGATCAAGATCACTCGCCTTATCGGTCGTTGTCGCACCCGGACTTTTAGAGGATATCCACAGTCCGCTAAACAGTAGATAAATGGCTTACGGGGCCTACCTGCACCCGCATCTCAATATGAGTAGGCCAACACGTCAACGTGTGACAACCATCCTCTACTATTCATCGTCTGTGAAGCCATCCAATAGAAATCCGAATACTTCCATTGACGTACTTCATAACATACACACATGGTACGTCAACGGCGTTTGAACAAGTGATATCACAACGAATCTCTAAGACACAAAGAAATAGAAATAAGTGGCAAAAGCTCTCACTAGAGCAGAGATAGCAAATACAGTCATGCAGAGGACACATGTCCCAACAAGTCATCATTACATCACAGCGGAAGCATCCAAAGTGTCTGAGTACAGACAAGATTCAAATAGGCCTAAGAGGCCAGAAACGAAAAGAACGGAGCCCATCCACGAAGTCTCGGATCCTGCCCGTCCGCTATCTACTCGTCAGCAGCCTCGTCATACTCCACGTAGTAGCCACCATGGGGATCCTCGGAAACGTAGTCTGCAGAACACGCAGCCCCAAAGGGGTCAGTACAGACGAGTACTAGCAAGCAAGACGCACAAGATACCAAAGTGTACCCGACAACACCAAGTACAGATGCTTTGGGTTCAACGGAAGATAGGGGATACAAAGAAGCGGCAGCGGGCTGCGCTAACCAACTACAGAAACACGCCACAACCTCCGGCTAAAAGAAAAGGATAAGATAGCGTATTGGAACCAACTACAACTACTCACTAAACAAACCCATCCTGGATATCGCCCCTTATCCAAAGAAGCAATCCGAGGATAACTCACACAGTTGAATTAATGAAGGTTCAGGTTATTGTGTCAATATGCCTATTACTAGTCAAATTATTATTCATTAGGTGTAAGTTGTCTGAGTACTTGTTAGCCAACACTTTCACCAAGTCGTCACATAACCGCGGACAACACGGCTTCTCGAGAAGATTCATCCCTGCAGGGTGTGCTCCAGTACCCGTACACACTCGAGCCACCAACTAAAACTCAGGTGGACTCAACACGACCCGAACCATCTCTGCAACCTGTCCTAGGAGCCACGGAGCTATAAGGTCCCGGCCAGTCCGACCTAACCTAAGCGCAAGGGTGAAAACCACAACCCCCGGCACCAGAGGCCTCGCCCTATATGCATCATCATCATCATCATAATCATCAACCATGGGCGCGACCCATTCATGCGTATACGCAAATGGAACACCCGAACTAAGTGTGGCTCTTCGGACAAACTACGGATCAGGTCAAAGTCGAGGGGGGTTCCATACGACCACCCGGATGCGGTGAGCACGCTCGTCATGGATCAGAGGACAAGACCCTTTTCCTAATTAGGGGTCGACACTAGCAGGCTTCAAAACCCTAACCCGGGCCTCCTGCCGGTGCCTTATCATCAAATTATTATTACCCCAAACATTAACATGATATGGATTATGACAAGCCCGTCTATCAAACTAAACAGGTGATAAGATAAATGACAACAAGACTCGAGCACAACAAACCTAAGCATGATACTACGACACAGGCTAACAAACAACAGGGTTGTAGGTGTGGGGGTGAGGCTATATTCATGGCTGCAGGATGACATGTGATAGGATCGGAACACAAGCAACGAATCATAAGGCTAGCAGATTAGACAACGGAAAGTATCGGTATCAAGTGTGGAAAGGACACAATGGTTCATGTGAGTGAATACTTGCCTGCAAACTCAGTAGCCTGGTACTGGGCTAACTCCTCTGAAGTAGTATCGTAAACCTCGTCTGTCTCAACGTCGTCGTCTATTCGAGAAGTAGCAAACAAACAACGAAGATAGACAACAATCAATAACATGGCATAATGCACAAACATGGGATGATGCATGACAATTTCATTGATGCATCAAAGATAAGCTAGTTGACATGGTAACCATATTTAACTGGGCCCATATGCAATTTGGGTTGCATATAGAAAGGCCCAAGAATTAAGGTTGAATTAAGTGATCTACAAATAATCATCATGTGAAAGTTGATTAGAATGATGCATGGATGATGAAAACAATAAGAAAACAACATTAGCTTCAATTTGAAATGTTGTTTACCAAGTTTGGAATTTTATTTATTAAGTTATGAAATTTGGCTTATTAAGTGAGTTACACAAGCATTTGTTGTTTTCACCAATTTTAAATGTTCAAAACAGATAACAAAATTCATATTTGGAAAGAACACAAAATTTTAGATGGAAAACATATTTCATTTGTTGAAAATGGATTTAAAATGAGCAAGTTATTAATTTGACAATTTTAAATGTCTTAATTAAGAAACAGTTGTTTTCAGCAATTTAATTTATTTAAAACAGAACACAAAGTTGATATTTGCAAAGTTCATGAAAAATGGAATGGAAAACATATTTGGTTTGTTGAATTTGGAAATTCTATGCCCAAGTTATGAATTTTGCAATTTAAAAGGTGTAATTAAAGTATTGAATTATTACTCCAATTTTAATTAGGAAAAACAGTGAACAAATTGTATTGAAAAGGTTGAAAACATGTATAAAATGTTTCAATGAACATTTTGAGCTATTAAACATAATATTTGGATCATTATTGAATTTATTAGGCATTTTTCCATAACCATTTTTATTCTGCCCTTTTTAGTAAACAGAAGGAAACATGTTCAAATTTAAGTCAATTGTGACCAAATAAAATACCACTGTGTAGAGTTTGTTAAGACAAATTTGTAGAGCCCAAGTTTGCTCAATTTGGGTGAACAAAACTCAAGTTATGAATTCCCAAAGTTTCCAATTTTTATTGCATTTTCTGTATTTAATTATTTAGTGCCAAATTTATTACAGAAACATGTTGCAACTTTGTGAATAATAGAAAGAGCACAAGATTCTGAATCCACAGAAACTTGAATCATTGAAATTGGAGCAATTTTCAATTTGTTATGGATTTTACAAATAAAACCTCAGATCTGTTTTTCTGGATTTCGGGAAATAAAAGAAAAAGGCCGAAAAAGGGGGTGGCTTTTGCTTCCAGGGGGACTCGAACTCGGGTCTACTGGGTGCGCGCGCGCGGGGCGTTACCGGTTGGTCTGTTGTTCGATTTTTCATGGAAAGGGAACTACGCGGTTTTTGGGGTGTGGTTGCGGGCTGGACGGAAACTGAAACACGTTCAGTTACCTGAACGCGATCGGAAACGAGAAAACGACGGCGACGACTGCCGCCGGCGTGCGAGGGCTGCTGCCCGCGTGGGCGTGGGCGCGTGCTGGCCCGCGGGGCAGAGGGGAAGGAGAGAGAGCGGACAGGGGCGAGCTCACCCTCGGTGGTCGTCGAAGCAGAAGGAGGGAGCGGTGAGGCGCTCGACGGCGTGCAATGGTCGGTGGCGGCGAGGATCTCGACGGTGCGCGCGGTGTAGGCGTCCTCCGGCCCTGCTCCCTTCGTCAAAGTTGGAGGTGGAGACCCCACGGTAACATTCCCGCCGAAGAGAGCCTTCGTCGTCGACCACAGCAGCTACCTCACCCCCGTCAAGTTCCGGCCATGGTTGTGTTACAGAAGGTTCAGAGAAATCTTCAGAGAGGAGGCAGGGAAAGAAAGAGGGAAGGAGAGGAGAATGGCGGCGGCGGCTGGAGGAGGAAGAAAGGTAGGGTTTCGGTGGGGAGAGGGGTTTTTTAAGGAGGAGGGGGAGCAGGTGGAGCTCCTGCTCGGTGGGGGAGGTCTCCCCTCCTCTGTCTCCGTACAGAGGAGGAAGACGACAACGTCGTGGGGCGCCTGGGCCTCGTGGGGTGTGGTGGGCTCAGCCCAATTGGGCTGGCCTGCCTCCCCCACTGGTTTCCTTTTATAATTTTTTTTTCTTCCTGTGTTTTTTTTATAGAGAAAGCAAAGGAAAGAAATTGAACAAGTTTTGAGTTTCAAAAATTCATGAATTTAATTTCCAATGATTAAGCATTGTAAATGCCCAGTTGCATGATGTTTTGTTTTCAAAAATTTAAATATTTTGGATGTTTGAATTTTAATTGAATTTGAGTGAATTTTGCAATAATTGAAAATATTGAAAATTTAGCAAGTTAATTATTTGGGAATTCAAGTTTATTGGAAACAAATAAATGGTTTGATTTGAATGTTTTATTTGAAAAGGTTGTAACAGACCAAGTGTGAAACATAAATGATTTGAAATTTGATTTGAAATTCAAACTCAACACTTGTGTGGATATGATGACATGATGCATTTGAAACAAAAAACAAGAAACAAACATTCTAAGTTGGGAGTTTTTCATACTTGGGATGTTACAAAACGCCCCCCCTTGAAGGAATCGCGCCCCGAGATTCCTACTGAGAAGAGAAAAGGTCCGGATACTTCTTGCGAAGATCCTCTTCGGTCTCCCACGTTGCCTCTTTATCGGAATGATGAGACCACTGCACTTTTAAGAAATTGGTGCTCTTGTTGCGAGTTTTGCGCTCGGCCTCATCGAGAATGCGAATAGGGTGCTCCTCATAAGAGAGGTCTTCTTGCAGTTCAATGGAGTCATGATCAACTGCACGACCTGGGTCTCTGAAGCACTTCTCGAGCTGTGACACGTGAAAGACATCGTGCACGTTGGATAACTTTTCTGGAAGTTCAAGACGATAGGCATTTTCTGCACGCCTTGAGAGAATGTTGAAGGGACCAATATATCTTGGTGCAAGCTTTCCCTTGACACCAAAACAATGAGTGCCTCTGAGAGGAGTGACACGAAGGTAGGCCTTATCGCCAGCTGCATAGACCATATCTCTGTGTTTGCTATCATAGTAGCTTTTCTAACGAGACTGAGCAATCTTCAGATTGTCCCGAATGATGCGAACTTTCTCTTCGGCCTCCTTAACAATGTCAGGGCCTAAGAGTGAACGTTCACCAGCTCCAGACCAATTGATTGGACTCCTGCATCTGCGACCATAGAGAGCCTCGAAAGGTGCCATGCCTAGGCTTGCCTGGAAGCTGTTGTTGTAGGAGAATTCAGCATATGGAAGACATTCCTCCCATTTCATGCCAAAAGAGAGACCACATGCTCTGAGCATATCCTCGAGAATCTGATTGACTCTTTCGACTTGCCCTTGAGACTGAGGGTGATAAGTTGTGCTGAACAGAAACTTGGTGCCCAAGGCTTCTTGAAAGCTTTTCCAGAAATGAGAAGTGAAGATGCTTCCACGGTCTGAGCTGATTTCCAACGGAACACCATGAAGAGGAACAATTCTTGTGGTGTAGAGCTCTGCCAATTGACTAGCTAAGATTGTCTCTTTGACAGGAAAGAAGTGAGCGACTTTAGTGAGTCTATCAATGACAACGAAGATTGCATCGTTGCCCCTCTTGGACTTTGGAAAACCAGTGACAAAGTCCATTTCAATCATGTCCCACTTCCATTCAGGAATTTTTAGAGGTTTGAGAAGACCCGCTGATTTCTGATGAACTGCTTTGACGCGTTGACAAACATCGCATTCAGAGACATATTTAGCAATTTCACGCTTCATGCCAGACCACCAATACATTGTTTTGAGATCCTGGTACATCTTTGTACTTCCAGGGTGTATGGAAAGAGGAGTATCATGAGCCTCCTTGAGAATCACATCTTTCAGGCTTTGGATTTCGGGAACTGCAATGCGTCCTTGGAAAAACACTGTTCCCTTGTCATCAATTGAGAAGCACTCATACTTCACATTGCCTGCTTTGATGTTCTTTGCGATCTTCTTGATCTCAGCATCACGAAGTTGTTCAGAACGAATCTTGTCCTCAAGCGTTGGACTGGCTGTCAAGTTTGCAAGATAGCCTTGAGGAACAAGTCCAAGATTCAGCTTTTGGAATTCTTCGTGAAGAGTTGGTTGGCTTTTCATGATCATGAGATTGTTGCAATAGGACTTGCGACTGAGATCATCGGCCATAACATTAGCCTTGCCTAGAGTGTCGGAAATGGTGAGATCGAAGTCTTTGATCTTCTCAATCCATCTCCTTTGTCTGAGTTTTAGATCTGTTTGACGGAAGATGTACTTTAGACTGTTGTGATCGGAAAAGATCTCAGTGCGATTACCCAACAAGTATTGTCTCCATTTCTTGAGGGCAAAGACAACTGCTGCAAGCTCAAGGTCATGAATAGGATAGTTGAGCTCATGTGTGTTCAACTGGCGAGAAGCATAAGCCACAACTTGACGTTCTTGCATGAGAACTGCACCTAGACCTTGGAGAGTAGCATCACAGAATATTTGGAAAGGTTTGGAAGGATCTGGGCCAACTAGAACTGGTGTAGAAGTGAGTTTAGTCTTCAGGAGATTGAAGCTTTCATCACATTGTGGAGACCAGACGAACTTCTTGTCCTTCTTTGTGAGGTCAGTGAGAGGTTTGGCAATCTTGGAGAAGTTTTGGACGAAGCGACGACAATAGCTAGCCAAACCAAGAAAACTTCTGACTTGCTTCACCGTTTTAGGCGGTTTCCATTCAACAATGGCCTTAACCTTTTCTGGGTCAATAGCTATGCCCTTGGCAGATATGACATGACCAAGGTAAGTGACTTCAGAAATCCAGAACTCACATTTGGAAAACTTGGCATAGAGGCGATGCTCGCGAAGCTTCATGAGGATGAGACGAAGATGTTCTTCATGCTCTTTCTCGGATTTTGAGTAGACAAGAATATCATCAAGATATACCACAACGAACTTGTCGAGGTATTCATGGGAGACAGAGTCCATGAGTCGAGAGAAAGTCGCCGGTGCATTGGTGAGGCCAAAGGACATGACGGTGTATTCATAGCGACCGAAGCGAGTGACAAAGGCTGTCTTTGGAACATCCTCTTTTCTGATCTTTATTTTATGGTAACCCATTCTCAAGTCCAACTTGGAGAATATAGAGGCTCCAGCAAGTTGATCAAAGAGATCATCGATGCGAGGAATTGGATACTTATTTTTGATGGTTTTCTCGTTAAGAGGACGATAGTGAACAACGAGTCTCTTTGTTTGATCCTTCTTTGCCACGAAGAGAGTTGGGCATCCCCAAGCCGAGGAACTAGGTTGAATGTAACCTTTTTCCATGTACATATCGATTTGCTCCTTTAAAAATTTCAGTTCAGGAGGAGCTATCTTGTATGGATACTTGGAGATTGGAGCAGTGCCTGGTTCAAGTTCGATGATGAACTCAACAGCTCTGTCAGGAGGCATTCCTGGCAATTCTTCTGGAAAGACATCGGGGAAGTCACAAACCACCGGAACAGTTTCAATAGATGGTAGGGGATTTGCATTGAGAGTGTAGAGTTGAACAACTGGATTTTCAGCATGGAAGTAGACTATCTGGCCAGAAGGGTGTGTGATTTTGACAGACTTAGCAGGACAATCAATGACTGCTTTGTTGGCTACCAGCCAATCCATCCCAAGAATGACATCAATATCTGAAGAGTGGAGAGCTATCAGAGATGCCTGGAATGGAAGGTTTCCAATTGTGATCTCGATGTTCTGGCTAACTTTATTGCTTTGCCAGCTAGATCCCGGTGATTTCACTAGGAGAGGGATAGACAACTGTTCGAAGTTGATTTTACTATTGTTTGCAAAGTTTTGCGAGATGAAGGAGTGTGAAGCACCAGAATCGAACAAGACTTTAGCACGAAACGAGTTCACAAGAAGTGTGCCCACTACAACCTCTGGAGATTCTTCTGCTCCCCGGGCCTTTACATGGTTCACCTTGACGGTTCTCATGCCAAGCTCGTTGCTGTTGTAGCAACCCAACGGAGGACCACGTATTCTTGTCGGGGTTGACCTGTGGCGAGGTGGAGGTGGAAAGAGGTGCCTTTGCGGACACTTATCGGAATAGTGGCCCGGCTGTCCACACTTGTAGCATGTAACAACATAACGAGGAGTTGTTGGACCTGGCTGAGATGGAGCACCTCCTAAAGATACCACTGGGGTGGGAGGCGGGCAAGAAATCCTGCCGGGCTTGGCAAGCAGATGGGCGGTGTTGGAGTGGTATATGGAACCCAAACTCTTCGTTTTTGTGGAGGCATAATAGCTTTTGAGAGATTAGCCTGTTCACGAGAGTGCTTACGAGATTCCTCAACCAACTTGCGCCCATGCTCTTCATTTAGAGCGATGTTGATGAGGTCCTCAAAATTCTTGGCCTTGACGTTGGTGAGAGCATACTTGAGTTCCGGGTTGAGACCCCTGCGGAACTTTGCCATCTTTTTCGCTTCCGTGGAGGCTTCATCTCCAGCGTAGCGAGCCAGGCGATTGAACTCTCTTTGCTATTCGAGAACGTCCAAATTGCCTTGTGTGAAAGAATAGAATTCCTCACGCATTCTCTCCATGAGCCCATCGGGAATGTGATGGCGCACGAAGGCTTGCTTGAAATCCTCCCATGTGATTTCCACACTAGGACCTCTCATTTCTTGGAAGTTCTCCCACCAAGACATGGATTGTCCACGGAGAAGGTAGGTCATGTAAGGAACACGGTCCTCGTCAGCCACATGAGCTACCATAAGAGTACGGTTCATTTCACGGAGCCAGTCATCAGCATCCAATGGCTCGGAGGAGGTATCAAACGTGCGCGGATTGAGCTCAAGGAACTCCCAAATAGACACCCGGGTGTTGCCATTACTCCCAAGGTCTTGGTTCTGTTGCATCTGCCTTATAACTTGTGTCATCTGAGACAGCACATTCCCCATCTCGGGTGGCAGTGTGTGTTCTTCGTCACCACTCTCCATCCTGAAGAGGATAACAAAATCCAATATAAGTGCTTACAAGGCTTACTTCAGACGGTAAGAAGGTAGCATGGAGCAAACATATACTACCCTCAACGTTCACCATAAATGGTTCGAGTACCACACGGATGTGGTGTTGAAGAAGAAAATCTCCGGAACAAAACGGATGGAGGTTAACAACGAATCAATAGACAAGTTGTTACAACGAAAGAGACGATCTGTGAAGGATGATATCGAAGCAACAACTGGGAAAGAGGAGACCACACACACCTGAGGTACTACGGAAAACCCATCCGGGCTTCTAGAGGATCAATATCTACTGCTTAAGGAATAGAGGATCTGCTTACGGGGCTTATTTGCCACCGTTCTCAATCGTGAGTAGGCAACACGAAAATCGTGTCACAACCACCTCCATTCCTATGGTCTAGTAGATATAACCATCCTCGAGAAACCAGGATACGTGAAATCCTAACTTGAAAGTTTAGGTGAGAAGAGAAAAACAACGTTGCACTTCCTTACCAGAAAAGGGAGGGTGGGTGGGGAAAGAAATAAAAGAACAGAATTCCTACTCTCACGTTTCATTTTTCCTATATAGCTACAAAATAGTTTCTAGACTCAACTACGACCAGTAAAAGGGATCCTACAGGCAGACAGGCTCTGATACCATTTGTCGAACCCGGACTTTTAGAGGATACCCACAGTCCGCTAAACAGTAGATAAATGGCTTACGGGGCCTACCTGCACCCGCATCTCAATATGAGTAGGCCAACACGTAAACGTGTGACAACCATCCTCTACTATTCATCGTCTGTGAAGCCATCCAATAGAAATCCGTATACTTCCATTGACGTACTTCATAACATACACACATGGTACGTCAACGGCGTTTTAACAAGTGATATCACAACGAATCTCTAAGACACAAAGAAATAGAAATAAGTGGCAAAAGCTCTCACTAGATCAGAGATAGCAAATACAGTCATGCAGAGGACACATGTCCCAACAAGTCATCATTACATCACAGCGGAAGCATCCAAAGTGTCTGAGTACAGACAAGATCCAAATAGGCCTAAGAGGCCGAAAACGAAAAGAACGGAGCCCATCCATGAAGTCTCGGATCCTGCCCGGGTCCGCTATCTACTCGTCAGCAGCCTCGTCATACTCCACGTAGTAGCCACCATGGGGATCCTCGGAAACGTAGTCTGCAGAACACGCAGCCCCAAAGGGGTCAGTACAGACGAGTACTTGCAAGCAAGACGCACAAGATACCAAAGTGTACCGACAACACCAAGTACAGATGCTTTGGGTTCAACGGAAGATAGGGGATACAAAGAAGCGGCAGCGGGCTGCGCTAACCAACTACAGAAACACGCCACAACCTCCGGCTAAAAGAAAAGGATAAGATAGCGTATTGGAACCAACTACAACTACTCACCAAACAAACCCATCCTGGATATCGCCCCTTACCCAAAGAAGCAATCCGAGGATAACTCACACAGTTGAATTAATGAAGGTTCAGGTTATTGTGTCAATATGCCTATTACTAGTCAAATTATTATTCATTAGGTGTAAGTTGTCTGAGTACTTGTTAGCCAGCACTTTCACCAAGTCGTCACATAACCGCGGACAACACGACTTCTCGAGAAGATTCATCCCTGCAGGGTGTGCTCCAGTACCCGTACACACTCGAGCCACCAACTAAAACTCAGGTGGACTCAACACGACCCGAACCATCTCTGCAGCCTGTCCTAGGAGCCACGGAGCTATAAGGTCCCGGCCAGTCCGACCAAACCTAAGCGCAAGGGTGAAAACCACACCCCTCGGCATCACAGGCCTCGCCCTATATGCATCATCATCATCATAATAATCATCAACCATGGGCGCGACCCATTCATGCGTATACGCAAATGGAACACCCGAACTAAGTGTGTCTCTTCGGACAAACTGCGGATCAGGTCAAAGTCGAGGGGGGTTCCATACGACCACCCGGATGCGGTGAGCACGCTCGTCATGGATCAGAGGACAAGACCCTTTTCCTAATTAGGGGTCGACACTAGCAGTCTTCAAAACCCTAACCCGGGCCTCCTGCCGGTGCCTTATCATCAAATTATTATTACCCGAAACATTAACATGATATGGATTATGACAAGCCCATCTATCAAACTAAACAGGTGATAAGATAAATGACAACAAGACTCGAGCACAACAAACCTAAGCATGATACTACGACACAGGCTAACAAACAACAGGGTTGTAGCTGTGGGGGTGAGGCTATATTCATGGCTGCAGGATGACATGTGATAGGATCGGAACACAAGCAACGAATCATAAGGCTAGCAGATTAGACAACGGAAAGTATCGGTATCAAGTGTGGAAAGGACACAATGGTTCATGTGAGTGAATACTTGCCTGCAAACTCAGTAGCCTGGTACTGGGCTAACTCCTCTGAAGTAGTATCGTAAACCTCGTCTGTCTCAACGTCGTCGTCTATTCGAGAAGTAGCAATTTAAAAGGTGTAATTAAAGTATTGAATTATTACTCCAATTTTAATTAGGAAAAACAGTGAACAAATTGTATTGAAAATGTTGAAAACATGTATAAAATGTTTCAATGAACATTTTGAGCTATTAAACATAATTTTTGGATCATTATTGAATTTATTAGGCATTTTTCCATAACCATTTTTATTCTGCCCTTTTTAGTAAACAGAAGGAAACATGTTCAAATTTAATTCAATTGTGACCAAATAAAATACCACTGTGTAGAGTTTGTTAAGACATATTTTTAGAGCCCAAGTTTGCTCAATTTGGGTGAACAAAACTCAAGTTATGAATTCCCAAAGTTTCTAATTTTTATTGCATTTTCTGTATTTAATTATTTAGTGCAAAATTTATTACAGAAACATGTTGCAACTTTGTGACTAATAGAAAGAGCACAAGATTCTGAATCCACAGAAACTTGAATCATTGCAATTGGAGCAATTTTCAATTTGTTATGGATTTTACAAATAAAGCCTCAGATCTGTTTTTCTGGATTTCGGGAAATAAAAGAAAAAGGCCGAAAAAGTGGGTGGCTTTTGCTTCCAGGGGGACTCGAACTCGGGTCTACTGGGTGCGCGCGCGCGGGGCGTTACCGGTTGGGCTGCTGTTCGATTTGTGATGGAAAGGGAACTATGCGGTTTTTGAGGTGTGGTTGCGGGCTGGACGGAAACTGAAACACGTTCAGTTACCTGAACGCGATCGGAAAGGAGAAAACGACGGCGACGACTGCCGCCGGCGTGCGAGGGCTGCTACGCGCGCGTGCGAGGGCTGCTGCGCGCGCGGGCGTGGCGCGTGTGCTGGCCCGCGGGGCAGAGGGGAAGGAGAGAGAGCGGACAGGGGCGAGCTCACCTCGGTGGTCGTCGAAGCAGAAGGAGGGAGCGGTGAGGCGCTCGACGGCATGCAATGGTCGGTGGCGGCGAGGAGCTCGACGGTGCGCGCGGTGTAGGCGTCCTCCGGCCCTGCTCCCTTCGTCAAAGTTGGAGGTGGAGACCCCACGGTTCCATTCCCGCCGAGGAGAGCCTCCGTCGTCGACCACAACAGCTACCTCACCCCTGTCAAGTTCCGGCCATGGTTGTGTTACAGAAGGTTCAGAGAAATCTTCAGAGAGGAGGCAGGGAAAGGAAGAGGGAAGGAGAGGAGAATGGCGGCGGCGGCTGGAGGAGGAAGAAAGTAGGGTTTCGGTGGGGAGAGGGGGTTTTTAAGGAGGAGGGGGAGCAGGTGGAGCTGCTCGGTGGGGAGGTCTCCCCTCCTCTGTCTCCGTACAGAGGAGGAAGACGACAACGTGGGGCGCCTGGGCCTCGTGGGGTGTGGTGGGCGCAGCCCAATTGGGCTGGCCTGCCTCCTCCACTGGTTTCCTTTTATAATTTTTTTTTCTTCCTGTGTTTTTTTTTGTAGAGAAAGCAAAGGAAAGAAATTGAACAAGTTTTTGAGTTTCAAAAATTCATGAATTTAATTTCCATTGATTAAGCATTGTAAATGCCCAGTTGCATGATGTTTTGTTTTCAAAAAATTTAATATATTTTGGATGTTTGAATTTTAATTGAATTTGAGTGAATTTTGCAATAATTGAAAATATTGAAAATTTAGCAAGTTAATTATTTGGGAATTCAAGTTTTATTGGAAACAAATAAATAGTTTGATTTGAATGTTTTATTTGAAAAGGTTGTAACAGACCAAGTGTGAAACATAATGATTTGAAATTTGATTTGAAATTCAAACTCAACACTTGTGTGGATATGATGACATGATGCATTTGAAACAAAAACAAGAAACAAACATTCTAAGTTGGGAGTTTTTCATACTTGGGATGTTACAGTCGTCCTACCTGAGTTGAAGGGAGCCCAGATTCACATAATGGACAAGAATTGTCTTGGTTGGTGGTTTGTACCATCCGTGCACCGTTGCTAGCACCGTCAACCCTAGAGATCACTTGGGAAGTGGTGGAGAACAGTTGGGAAGATGGTATCCTTAGAGTGATGTAGCTGACCATTGCCAAGCTCGCGAACTTCTTTCGCCACAAGTTTGAAGGCACCCCGTATAGATACTATGGAAGACGCGACGAGGATGACAAGCCCATAGATGTCACTGGAGACTTTGCCGTTTCTCATCATTTCCAGCACATGGAGGGACAGCTGTACAACACACAGATCTCCCTTGATAAACTTGGATGAGATTACGACCTCCGAGGCAGAGAGATAGACCAGCTGGAGAAAGGCATGAATGTTTCTTCTGCTACCGAGCGTTGTCTCAAAGTACTGAAGAAAACCATAAAGTACACTGAATCCCAACACCGCGCACGAGTGAGAGACCTTCAGCTTCAGCTTGCAGCTAGCAAGACCAGAGTTTGAAGAGTTGGAGGAACAGCTACGCGCTTCCTAGAGCACTTAGGATTGCCGAGGATATTAGGAGTTGTGTTATTTCTACCCAGGACGCTTGTTTGTGTTTGTGTTGTGTGAACTCTGCTAAGAGCTATGTGTGTGCCAGATGTGTTGTGAGCCTTAGGCTTTAGCCATGTGAACCTTAAAGTTATGTTGTGCTTGTGGAGACCCTGATTCATGTGTATGTTTGTCTTTGATTGTGATGGTGATTGCCTCTTAGATGCTTGTTTGATGTTGTGTTACCTACGTTCCCTTTTTTGTTAGGAGTCGGTTTGTATGACAAGTTTTCAAAACAAAATCACCCTTTTTTTTATTCTCGTCTTATACCATCCTTTTTCTTCAGCATGGCTAGCGACTTACCTCCACTGCCGAAGCCGACAATTGCCCAACAGTTTGCTCTGATCATGGAAGAGCGTGAAGCTGCTCATTCTCAACACGTTGCCACACATGCTGCCCTGGAGCAATTGACTCAGCTTGCCACCATCAATGCTGAGAACAATTGTATCCTTATGAGAGAGCACCAGCGCCTGCTTGCCGAGGAGAGTCGCAAACGGAAGATAGTAACGCCAGGAGAACCTAGTTCGGGTGTGACTCGCAGTACCTTACCTGTGATGCCACAATATTCAAGGAAGCGTGGGAATGTCAAGCCTAGAAGCACAGGTTGCTTTACCTGTGGAAAGGAAGGACATTTCGTTCGTGAATGTTCCAAGAAGAAAAATGATCCAGCTCATCCTGAAGAAAACCAAGAAAACCAGGGTCCATCCCATAAGAAACGCAAGAGTCTGATGAGTGGACCTCGACATCAAGATGATGTTGCAGAAGCACCTGTGACTCATGCCATAGCCAATGGTACGTTTTCGAACCAACCCGGTGAAACCCCATAGTCGTGTTTGTTTTCGTACTCTGATAAAATCCGACGTAAATGGAACACTAGAAGCGTCACGTCGGACTAGAAAAAGTATCTGTAAAATGTAACAATACTAATGTAACTTCATCTAACTTTTGCTTAAAACCTAACACCAGTTTTAAAACTTTCTAACCAACTTTTCCAAAACCAAGGAGAAAGGTACCTTAGTAAGTTCTATAGCTGTTGGGAAGAAAGATGAAATGTTGGAAAAATATAGTGGATTGATGAACTATGTTTGTTACTAGATGATAAGATCTCTCGTGTATCTATTTTGGAGGAACTAGATTTTAGAATATGAGATTCGTGGAGACGCATTGAGGTTTTGCTTAGCAGGGAAAGTTTGAGGATCACTTGATGATTAGTTGAGTTGAATTATGGTATATATTATCTGGGGCTAACCAGTTGTGGACCCCAAAACTTTGGAAGTTATCGGTAACTAACATTTGTATCCTTGAAGGAATGATTGAGGTTTAGAAAGATTGGTGGAAATTATTGGATTTGAGAAAGCACTTGATATATAGGGAGATTGGATTGATTAGAAATAGTATGTTGCGGATGAGTTGTGATATGGGAATGATGATAATGTTTGCCTAGGTGATTCTTATCCTGGATTTTAGCAGAATGGTTGATGGTAGTACAAAGATTATGTTGGATTGAGATAGATATATGATTTTGATTAAAGATGGATTGGAGGAATATTGGGTTTGATATAGTAAGTAATTGGTGGATATAAGAATGATTTTTGGATTTTAGGAAAATCAATGTGGCTTGGAGATAGTAGATGATTATTCTTGGTGATTTATTCTCGGAGCTTGTCACGCTCCATATAGATTGTTTTGGGGAAATGATTTAAATTTTGATCATGAAATAGGAGTTGGAGAGTTTGGTATGTTTTATAGAAGTAGTACATAGTTGGTATATGCTTGTTGGATTTCTTGGTTTAACTCTGGCATCGTAATAGTTTGAGAAAATAACTTTGATGGAGACAAATGATTGGAGACAAGATTTATAGGAGTATATTATTAAGAGGAAGATAGTGGATTTTCCTGGATTTTAGAGAATGAGCAATGGAAAGCTCATGCGTAATAAATATTGGTGGATATCCGATTGATTGATCTATTTAGTGTGAGAGAGTTATGCCCAAAGAAGTTATAGTGGTATAATATTACTAGATGGAAAAAAGTAGATCTTTGTCTGAGGAATAACCGCTGGATTAATACCATGGTTTTGAGGAACTCTAAGTTCAAGGGTTAGAACATGGCACCCAGACCTTTGGAAAAAAACTAACCTGCTAATTAAAGGGGGGAAGATTAATCAAAGGGGGGAAGCACCTGTGATTAATGTTACCAACCACCAGCATATGGTTTTGTAAACAAATTACCTAACATTGTTGTTTTGACCATACCCTATTTTCTCTTGCCTGCGAATCTCGGGATGAGATCTTTTAAGGGGGGAGGCACTGTCACACCCTAGTTTTTGGACTCTTGTACTATGCTCAAGAAGTCAAAAATTAGGGCCAACAATTTTTTTCTAACAACATGATTGTTTGAACTACCATGTGTTTATGAGCTTAATCATATTTGCAACACAAGTTTTGTTTCTTGATGAAACCAATATCAAATGTTTCTGAAAACACTTTTATAATATTTTCCCTGTTGTTTTCTTTGTTGATTACTTGAGTGAATTTAATTCCAAGACTTGGGTTATTCTTGTTTGCATCTTAAAATAATTTTTTTAACCTGGTTGGATCCAAGAATAAAAAAATTCAAAATGATTTCATGGAAGTTTTCTTTTGAGTTTTCTATAAAAACTATTCCCTGAAAATATAGCCAAGTACCTGTTTTCTACCTTTGTTTTCACTAGGCTATAAAATGTTATTTTTTGTTTTCTTGACTTTTATTCTTTCCTTGATTATGTACTACAAATCCATAAGATTTGTTTGATTTTTCAAATAATAAAATAACCTTTTGCTTGTTATTTTTGTGGGATAAAAATAAGGCAGAAAAAGGAATTTTTGGAAAACAGAGAAAAACAGAAAGTACACCTTTTCCCACATTGTTTTCATGGCCATAAACTATTTCAATTTGTTTTCAAAATATTTTCTGAAATTTTATAACATCTTTAACAAACTCCAACTTGGAAAACAAATTTTGGAAACCATTTGGTCCTTGAAAACAATCCCAACTTTTGCTCATTTCATCTGTTTTCAACACTTGGTATTTTTCACTAAGTCCTTAACTAAATTTTATGAAATTTTTAGGAACAGTGGCTGATACAATTTTGGGCTGATATTTTATTGCTTTTCTTTCAAGTTTTGAAGGGTAACTTTGTCTAGTGTGTTGACTAAGTTGGGGACTCGAACCAGGATGTGTTTTTCTCCTTCTAGAAGACTTGAGTGAGAAGAAACCAAGTGAGAAAGGAGAGTGGATGCATGTTGATGTGGCATGGGTATGGCCTCCATACCTTGCCCTTTTCCCTCTTTTACCTTGACTCCCCTAGCTCCCAAAGGCCATGGTTGACTGCCCCCTAGTTGGTCTTGCCCTTGGACTCCTTGCCATGTGTGGCAAAGGACCAAAACATCCCTGGATGCCCCCATGCCATTGCTTGGCATCAACCCGAACCACCCCTTGTCCATTTCCCTTTTCACCACGGCTATAGGCCACCACAGCCCCATCCTTTGCGCCTCTGCACTCCTCCACATCCCCACATCCTCACCAAGCGAAACCATGCCCTGCCCGGGCCCCTAGGAGTGTGCCCGACCTTTGATCCCGACGATCACCGCCGGGAACTCGAGGTAGTGCTCCCTCCCCCGTGCCTTCCCATTCCTTCCACCGCCCTAGATGGACTCCCCGTACTCCCTGACCCCGCCTGACCTTTTCCCTCACCCTCTGCCCGCAGGAATCGCCGCCGTCGTCCACGGTCGACGCCGCGGACACCCTTCGAGCCCCGTTGCCTGGAGCCGCGCTTCTCGACCCCTGGACCTCCCCTGAGCCCGTGCCAGCAACCCTCGAGCCCCGCGGCGAGGTATCGCCATCGCCTTCGTTTCTCCTTCGTGTCGGTGAGAGAGAGAAGAGAGGAAGGAGGAAGAACGCAGCGGGACCGTAGGTCACGAGATCTACGGCGACTTGAACCCGCATCGTTCCCGCGCTGGCCGCGCGCTGCGCATTTGGGACGCGTCGCTGGCTAGTTGGGCTGCGCCCGCGAGGAATCCCATCCCGTCCTTTGATTCTTTTCCTTTTTAAATATTTGTAGATTTATGCTGTTTGCTTTTGATCTGTGAAAAATACCTATAGTACAAAATAAAATCAACCAAAAATATTCACACTAGTATTATGTTGTCTTAACTATTTAAAAATTGTAGATCTAAGTTTTGACTTGTATTTTTGTCACAATGCATGTTTTGCCACAAGGTGTCTGTAAAGGTGTTTTGGCATAACTTTTTGGATCTTTATCAAAAATGGTCAAACTAAAATTATTTTGGATAGCTTAGGACTATATCTATCACTATTACTTTGCCTCACATCAAGGTGAATTACCAAATGGAAATACCATTCATTTTGGTAAAAGGCCTGTATGCTTTTCTAGGATTTGTAGAGGGAGTCCAAAGATGATTTTTGAGGTGAATATAATTTGATGAGTTTTCATATTTTTTAGATATATCTAAAACTAGCTAGGATTAATTTTTTGAGCCATAGATTAATTTTTGTGAGCAAAACTTTTCTGTCTTCATTATTACTTGTGTGTTTGTCGGTAAACAAGTGTGTGATTGCTTGAATCTTGTTCCCTAGCATGTGTAGTGGTGTTACCACATGTTATTAGGTTGTTTTCTTGCAGTACATCTACCTTAGAAAGTGTGTGCATGTTTGGAAAGTCTAATAGAAATAGAACTAGAATTTGTTATTTTCTAGTTTTATTATTTGATTATTGTGTGAACCAAATCTTGGTAGGTTTGTTTTTCACTAAGTTGTGCTATGCTTGAGTGGAGTCCAGTACCATTTTGGTACTGTTATTTCTATGATAATATCTCTGTTAGCTTGCACCTTATTTTATAGCAAAGCATGTGTAAGATTTGTATTTGTTTTCCCTAGTATAAATTGCCTTGTATGGATCGTTTGGTTAGATTAATTTGTCATGTGTGACCAGAGGTATTGTTACCTCTTTTTCCTTGGTATTAGTGGGCCCATAACCCACTGGTCCCATTGCATCTTGGTTAAGAATGAAAATCCCCAACCATACATTTGGGTGAAAATAGCATGTCTTGTTATATGATTGATTATAATTTTCCACCAAGCAAAATAGATTGTTCGTTTCGCTTATGTAAATGAAGATTTTAATTCTTCTTTGTGAATACTAGTATTTTTGGGTGTGATTTATGTTGCTAGCATAATATTCCTTAGGAATATCATGTTAAGAAATGCTTCACTATTGTTTGCTTAAATTGAATGGCTTGCTAATAGAATAATTCCTTGTGATTGATAGATTATTTGATAATGATTTTTATTGAGTGTTTGGATTTTTAAAAGTGTTTAGTTAATCTTTTGTTGAGTGCATAGCTACTGGTTGTGTAGTTTATACTTTGATTGCTTGCTATTCAATTGAGTAGAAAAAGCATGTATTATATTAGAAATTGGTTTAAGTTTGCTTAGTAGATGTTTTCATAGGATCATTATAGTGGGTATGCTTACTAGAATGTCTAAGGTGTATGTGCTGTTAGTAGGTATTTACATTCATGAGTTGCTTGTTTAGAGTTATTTTATCCTTATAGTGATGTCTACCTCTCTAGTGATGAACTAGTGTCACCACTAGATATTATGAGTTTCCTCTAGTATTGTTGTTTTTATTTTTATTTTATGAGTGTATGATGGTTATAGCATGTTTAGGAAGTTATTATTTCTGTTATTATGACATGAGTTGTGGAGTTGCTTGTTGCTACTAGTTGTAGAATGCAATTAATTCTTATAGCATTCTCGTGTAGAATTTCCATAATAGTATGCTATTAGTGCAGTCTTGTTTTTATGTAATTTATTGGGAGCATTATCTTTTGTGATGATTGTGTTTTAGATTATGTTTTATAACTTGTTACCATTGGTGGAGCTACTGGTTTGTTTGTTTATTTTGATGATTGATGGATTCCATAACTTTAAGTAGACATAAGCATAGTCTATAACTAGCCTATTCATTTGTGGTGTGTTTGCTTGTTGTTTGGAAATTGTCTGACTATTTGCATTAGCATGAGTATTGCACTTATGTTATTGTTGTGTTAGTGTTGTTGTTGTGCTTAGTAGTATCATTTTACCTATGCATTTAGTTTGATCATGAACTTGTTTGGTGATGATTGCTTATGTGTTGTTAATACCCACTTCCATGTGCATTACTTTGATTGATTGTTAGGATTTTAGTAGTCTCACCTTTTGTGCCCACAAGATATTCTTTTATCTTCTTATGTATCTTGGTATGAGAGTGGTACACCACTCCATATATGGTATGTAAGATGTGGGATATGGTTTCTCAACCATATGTTTGTTTGGCGATAGTTTTGTATTATGCGAGTTTGCGAGGTAGTCTTCTTGATAACGTTTGAGTGAATGCGCTAGAATAAGTTTGCTTGCTGAATGTGTTGTTTTGTTTAGTTGTTTGGTCTTTAGTTCTGAGTGTGTGTCTTTTATTCTTTTACGACGCTAGAAAACGAAGAAGAAGAAGAAACAGTTGGGGAGTTGTGCGTCAAGTTCAAGCTACTTCAAGGCCAGGGACACTAAGAGTTTTAAGGCAAGTCATCCCGATTCTTGCTGTTACTACACTTATCATTATCTGTCATGCATGTTTTAAACTCTGGAAGTTTTACAAAAACCTTGATTTCCAAAAACTATTTTTGAGTGAATACTACTACTATTAATATTTTATATCATTATTAGGCCAGTTTGATACTTGGTGTTAACAAGCCCATTAGCCACCATATGGTATTCATTACCACCAAAGATATAAGTCCTTAATGGACATCCTAAAAATATGTTTTTACAAAACAAAGGCTTTATGAAAAACCCGGTGGGAAGGCGGAGCCTTACTCACCGGAGGAATGTGGAAGTGGTCATTTTTGGAAAAAACATGTTTTAAAAAATGACACATAACCTAGTCTTCGCCGGACAACCTTTACCATACTGCCACTTTACCCCAACATGGGCACGGGGCTCAACTTTAAGTTTGTTTTTGTTAGTGTGTGTTCTATCTCAAGTTGCTATAAGGGATGTGAGTTACCCTCGAACCGAAATGCCGTCAACTCATGAAGCACGAGGCATCTAAGTGGAATTAATTTTTCCTTCGGATGCGACAATTGGGTCTCCTACCGTGCCGGGGAGAACAAACCCAACTGAAGAGATAGACATGTACTAGCTTGGACATAGTGGATAGTTAGGATAAGTTATCTGATGTTTACATACTGTTGTTACAGTCCGTGGTTGTTCACGGCGGATGTACTGGATCTGGTGGATTGTGTACACCTCTGCAGAGAAGAACTATTCGGAATAGCCGTGTCCTCGGATATGGAAAGTTGAATGGTCATGTAGCTAGCATCGTGTCAATGTTTTCAAAAAGAGTTTTTTTTAAGGTGTTGGACTTATGAAGTACTGAAAGGAGGAAATCTTGTACCGTGGAGGTACCGTTGATGAAAAGCCAGAAGTGGATTCCAAGAAGTTTGCAAAGAGAATTTTTTTTAAGAAAGTTTTACAAAACCTCTTGTACATGTGATATCTACAAGAGAAAGAAAAAAACTATATTATTTTCTTTTGAAGTATCTTCTTCAACAAAGATACAGAGATTTTCGAAATCAACTATGATATGTCTTACATATATCATTGATAGTGAACCTTATGTATAGCCTACCTATTCGACTATATAAGCATACTTGCATTTTGGTAAGCTACATGATGGGTGTCTTGCTGAGTACATTCAAATGTACTCATATTGGTTTCGTCCTTGGTATTTACTTGCCAGACTTCGAGGAGGAGACTCAGAAGGAGATATACGAACAGGAGTACGGAGCTGATGGCTTTGCGAATTAGGACTGTCTCCCGGTCAGCAGCCTGTAGGTTAAGGCGTGACTTGGGCTCTACTACGTTGTGTGTGTTTTAGCCTTCTGCTGCGTGTGTTGTGTGTTTGCCTGTGTGGCAGTTGTTAGACTTGGTCATGTGACCATGTCTCTTTTGTAAACTTTCATGGAAATCGTGTAATGGATATTGTATCTGTGTACCAACTTGATATGTTGTTCACGACTGGTGTGATATGGGATCGTGAATGTATGCATATCGGAGGTGTCCTTGAACATTGGTTCTGGGGGACCTTACAACCACTCTCAATATTATAACAAAGCAAGTAGTGCTCCTATCCCACTGAAACAATATGCAAGACAGGGCCCTGAAATCAATGGATTAAATTTTGCATCACTGACTGCAAAATTTATCATTACAACTAAATGTTAAAAATAGGAATATATTTAACAGGGAATTTTTTTTATGTCTTATTATCATATTCGGGGCAGAAGTCAAATAATCCAAGACCAAAGAAGGATACAAACTATAAAAAATCACATTTACATACAAACAATTTACCACCCTTGTATGTAATATAGGGTGTCCATACGCGTTTGTGCCAATTTTGGTATGTTTTGGTAGTATCTTCATTGATGGTTCTACAATGTACAAGTAATTAGCTAGCCAACTATCCTAAGATTTAAGATTATCAAACATGGAAATGATAGTTATCTAAGGTGATATTATGTGATTTGCCCTCGAATTATGACATGTCTCTCTTCCTATGACTTAAATTGCTCGATCGGTGCTCCAATGGTGGCACCAACTACAATCCACGTATACATCCATTTCATGACATAAAGGACGTGTCATGCATATCCCCGAACCAGCTTCTTTGTATTGATTTGTGCACCTAATGACATCATGTTGTGAGCGGTGGGCCCTACATAGGCATGATTACAGTCGTTTTGAACGCATGCACATGTCTGGATCACAGTCTCGTCGTGCATGCTAAGGCCGGCGACTTTGACTTGGAATTGTGACTATATATTACCACCACTTAACAGGTCGACCATATGAAGAACTTCTAGCACATGCATTCACGTATTACTATACTACTACTAGACTAGAAAACTTGACTTTTCTTAAATCTAGCGCCGGCGTCTCTAGAATGTTGATTGATTAGGTAAATCCTGCGTGCATACATGCTTATGGAAAAGAACATATAACATGCATGGCTTGGAACCGACCACGCCACATTGGGCATGTGATATGGCCGGCCGGAGTCCCTTTCTCTACCTTAACTGTCGACCTCAAATTTTCCCGGCCAGTGGTCACTACTCCATCCAAACACGAACATATTTCACAATTATTTGGACCCACCCCGCGCACCATATTTCAAAAAAAACATGACAACAATTCATAGAGCACTGTATCTTGTGTGCCGGCAAAGTTTCTTCCCGAACTATATATGATATATGTACGTGACCTATGCTGAAAAAGTGTATGTGTGTACCATATGCTCCCGGCAAAACAAAAAAGATATATGTATCACATCGAAAATACGTCAGAGAATCTGGGTTCCATACACTCGATATTGAAGAAAAAAAAGTAGACCCAGGCTTAGCTCGGTGGTTGGCACGGGCTGATGCGTGCTGGCCGCGTGGGAGGTTGAAGCTGCAGCGTCGGCGCTAGCCGGCGGCGGTATCTCGCTAGCCGGGTGTGAGAAGCGTGCTAGGGCTTCTTGTAGCGTCGACACTGGCCGCGTGCATGGAGGCGGCGGCGGCGTCACGCTAGCCACGTGTGAGGTAGAGGCACCGGCGGAGCCTGGATACGAGAGTCCGGGAACTGTTAGCCGACAGTTTTTGTTTCTTCTAAACTAGCATGTCTGGCTGGGCAACTGGGCTTAGTCTCCATTTATAAATCTCATCCGTCCAGGCAATTCAAACTAGTCACTCTTTCGGAGTAGTAAAAGGTACCGTATAACTTGCTTCTTTTTAATGACAACTAGAAGAATACCTCGCGCGTTGCTGCGGGGATCGTTTTACGAACTACAGTACATTGTAAAGTTTATAAGAGATGTGATACAATTGATCATAGTATATATTCTTAAAATTATTAATATGAATAATTGAATGAATTAAGAAATAGATGATGTGTAGTTTGTAGGTAGTAATTCATAAATATTAGTGGAGATGACATGGACAATTGATTGATAGGAGGATGGATGATGTGGATAGCTTGCATGTTGAGATAGAAAAACATTAATGCATGTTAGTGGGGTTTTGCTTTATAAGAAGTATAGATATCGCTCGGCTCTTTCCCTTGGGCCTAGTTTTTTCTGATATTGAAAAAAATATATACAAACTTGAAACATCAAAAAGAAAACAAAAAACCAAAACCGACATCCGGGCAAAGATTGTCAGGTATTGTACCTGTATAAAAAAATTCACCAAAGAAATGACATTTATTGTACGTACCCTGAGCCAAATATTTGCCTAAAAAAGTATACATGACCATATTCGTCATAGATTCGTCCTTTTGGCCGAGAAGTCGATAAAAATCAGTTCCTCACAAATAGTTTTTACATGAGTAGAATAGTTCCTCCCAAATACTTTCAAAAGGATGCATGCATGCGTTGTTATGTCGAACGTTGAACTTGAAAAGCCTAACTACTACTGTAGATCCAAAACAAAATGTTGCACTCACGTACACGGCAAGAGCAAAACAATGTACCATGCATATTCCTTTCATGCTGTCATGCTGTCATGCTATAGTCAATGGACCGTAGCATGGAATATATAGCTAGACATGCATCTAGCTAGCTAGCCAACCGATATAATATTTAGGTTTCTGATATCGTTCATTGCATACGCCCGGTGGATCAAGAGACACTCCTTTGTTATGATCGAGTACGTGTTGGAATTTTGGCCCAATATGGCACAACCTATTTTAGTCTTTTACAAATTTCTGAAAATCCTAGAGACCCATGTGGTCCATTCGTGTATGGCAAGAGGTGGAATAAATGTGTAGTCCCACGTTGCTAGTTTATCGGAAGTTTTACCTACTTATAAGTGGGGCCTTTCCACTTGGTGTATGAGCATGAGAAGAAGATGAATACACGCGCGCGGGTTGCGGGAATAAGCCGAGCCGGTATAAGAGAGGTCGCTCCTCTCCGTAGAAACACAAAACTCAGGACTGTTAGAAGATAGGCTCTCTTTCTGTTGTATTCGCGTATGGTGTAGATAAACCAAACGCATTTATCTTGACTCTCAAGTTGAGAGTTGCTGTAATCTATGCAATTCTGTTACGGGTTCTTGACCCTATATTAACAGGGAAACGGCACGAGGCCAAGTGCACGTTCAGATCATTAGTTCCAATCTACGAGTTTTCACATGGTACCAGAGCTCGCCCTCGCTTCCTCAATGGCTAGCTCGATGTCCTCCACCCCATCTGCCTTTGCCGGCTCTCTCTTCTCGCACCCGGTCACCGAGAAGCTCGCCAAGGAGAACCACATCCTATGAAAGGCGCAGGTGCTCTCGGCCATCAGGGGTGCGCAGCTCGGCCGCTTCATCGACATCAAGATCGCTGCACCGGCCATTGAAATCACCGTCAAGAAAGACGGGAAGGATGTCCAAGAGGACAACCCTCTGTATGGGCAGTGGATCGCCCAAGATCAACAGGTTTTGCACTTCCTGCTAACCACTCTGTCTTGAGAGTGTGAGGTTCTCTCACAGGCCCATGCATCCGTCAGCGCCGTTGAGCTCTGGGATGTTGTCGAGGCCATCTACGCCCCTCGCACCCGCGTCCAGACGGTAAACATCCGCATCGCGCTGGCCACGACTCCCAAGGGCAATTCTACGGTTGCCGAGTACGTGGCCAAAACCAGGAACCTGGCGGACGAGATGGCCGCCGCCGGCAAGAAGCTGGACGACGAAGAAATCGTCTCCTAAATCCTCGCCGGATTGGATGGTGACTTCAACTCCATCGTGTCGGCTCTGTGCTCTCAGATTGAGCCGGTCACGGTGGGCGAGCTGTATGCACAGCTCCTCAGCCACGAGCAGCGCCTGGAACTTCTTCACGGGAGTGGAGGCTACTCGGCAAACGCTTCCTTCCGTGGAGGTCGCGGTGGTTTTGGCCGTGGCGGCGGAAAACAAGGAGGTGGCAGCGGTCGCCCATCTGGAGGGGGCGGCAACAGACAACATCAACAACAGCAGGGCCGCGGTCATGATGGCCGTGGTGGCTTCAACCAAGGCGGCGGAGGCGGCCGTCTGGGAGGCAACAGAGGCGCTGGATACACTGGGAACAGGCCTTACTGCCAACTTTGTGGCAAGACGGGTCACGTAGTCCAGAAGTGCTGGGAGAGGTTCAATCAGAACTTCATCGGCGTGATCGAGAAGAGCGCTGGTGTGGCATCTACGTCGGGCAGCAGCTCCTATGGCCTCGACACCAACCCGTGGCACATTGACATCGGTGCCACGGACCACATCACCGGGGATCTCCACAACCTCACCATCCCTGATAAATATTACGGCAATGAGCAAGTCCACACCGCTAGCGGATCAGGTATGGATATCTATCATATTGGTCATTCATTAGTAAGTACCCCTGATCGAAATCTACACATTAGAAATATTCTTCATGTTCCACAAGCAACAAAAAGTCTTCTTTCCGCTCATATACTTGCTCGTGATAATTATTCTTTTGTTGAAATTCATCCAAATTCCTTTCTTATTAAGGATCAGGCAACGAAAAAAACCCTGCTCCAAGGCATGTGTAGGAGAGGCCTTTATCCCCTTTCGTCCACAACATCGAGTCCAAGCAAGCATGTTTTTGGTGTCACCAAATAACCAAGCCAGGAGAGGTGGCACACTCGTCTAGGTCATCCATCTTCCGTAATCGTCAAGAAAGTCATTAACAAAAATAATCTTCGATGTTCAGAAGTGTCTGTTGATGATTCAGTTTGTGATGCCTGTCAAAAGGGCAAAAGTCATCAACTTCCCTATCCTAGTTCCCTTAGTAAATCTAGTGCTCCTTTAGAGCTTATTTTTTTCAGATGTGTGGGGCCATGCCCAAGAATCTGTTGGACGAAAGAAATAATATGTCGGTTTTATTGATGATTTTAGCAAGTTCACATGGATTTATTTTCTTAATTACAAATCTGAAGTGTTTCAGAAATTCCATGACTTTCAAAATCTTGTTGAAAGACAACTCGACAGAAAAATTCTTGCTATGCAAACTGATTGGGGTGGTGAGTATCAAAAACTCAACTCCTTTTTCACTAAGGTTGGAATAGCACATCATGTTTCCTGCCCCCATGCCCAACAACAAAAGGTTTTGGCGGAGCGAAAACATAGACACATTGTAGAGGTTGGATTATCTCTTCTTGCTTAAGCATCTAGGCATTGAAATTCTGGGATGAAGCTTTCTCATCCGCCACATATCTTATAAACCGTGCTCAACCAAGATTCTTGACTATGATACTCTCTTAGAACGCCTGCTCAACGAAAATCCCAACTATAATTCCCTTCGCATTTTTGGTGTGCGTATTGGCCTAGCGCGGAGGAAAATGGCAGCGTCTGCACCTTCTGTCGCGCGGAGGAAGGCGAGAACGTCTACGCCTTTCCCACTCGTGCGAAGGAACAACCGCGGCATTGCGAGGGAACACCGACAGTGACCGGTGCTGCGTCCCAGTGCATAGGGAAACAACGGAGGAGCATCTGCGTGTAGATCAAACGGCATAACAGTGGCAGCGAGTGGCCGGTCCCATATGTGGCGGCGGCGGTTTCATGGGAGGAAGGAGGGAGAAGTTGGGGAGACAATTATGTAGATAATTAGGTGTCGTTGCTTTTGGGTTGTCCACGGGCATAGGAAGGCGGGGATAGAAATCGTGGGTTGTGACAGGGAGAACAAATGATTGTGGACCGTGTGATTCGCTTGTCAGTGGCGTCCCTTTTTTGACATAGTGCTTGAGGGAACAAACTCTCGATCGAGTCTTTGCATGTATGGTCGTTGGTTTTGCATGACAAGTAAACCATGATAGGTCCGGTTGATGCCCCTCTACCAGCACTGCAGGTGTTTGGCCTAGAGGCTTCCAGGGTTTAAAAAACAAGCCATCTATGAGTACTAATTTTCGAGGCGTTCTGTGGTACCCCCAAGTGAATAAGAGCGGTCTATTTTTCTTGATCTAATGGCCCGTATCAATTCATACCGGTGCTGAAATCGTGAGTAGTACAATTGCTACTAGTCACACAAAGGAGGGCAACACGGTACACCACCGAAAAATCCTGGACAATCCTAGCCCCGGCCCAACAAAGCCCATACCTATATGTCTCCTCCAAAATAACGCCCGTGTCCGGCGACATTACGGCGCTCTTCCGCGTCACCGGCCTCCTGGTGCATAGCCGATACAGTAAGGTTATTTCCTTCAAGTCCTCTGTCGGAACCCTAGACGTACAAGGCAGGAAGCAGGGGTCGATCCCTGCGATGGTTGCGGCGCAGGTAGACAAGCTCCAGCGCCTCGTCGTCGCCCAGTTCCTCTAGCGTGGAGGATCTCCCGGCGGTTGTGACGGTCATGGACAACCCATAGGATGTGGACGTCAAGACGAGGACCCAAGGCGTAGCTGCTTCTGTGCTGCTAGAGGAGTTTGAGTAATCAAATTATTTTTCCTTTCTGCTTGTTTTTCTGCAGCGTGGGACTGCAAGTTCTGTAAGTGGAGGCCTATGCAGATTGCATGACTTCCGGTCGATCATGTCAGCCAAGAGGTAGAAGAGAGTCCAAAACTGTGCGTAGATTGGAAGATAAAACAGCCAATTAGTTGTATTATTTCTTGCAGAGTAATAGTGAAGTGGTCTACATCAGGTTTATCAACTCTGAATGTGTGCACCAGATCAAGATTTTGCTTGTTTTCTAAATGAATGTTGTGATCAATGACGAGATGGATGCTCAGTTCGATGGTCTACTTCACCATCGTTTTCTCTATTTGATGTGTTTATGGAGAGCTAGTTCTGTATACTTTATGAATGGCTGCGACGAACTCTTACAGAGATTGGGGACGAGGATAGGAGGTACCGATCGAACCTTACTGGGCTATGGGCCTCATCCTCTATCAATAACGACCTAAAAAAATGATTTGTAAAAGTCTAAAATACCCAATGTAATCAACGGCTGGATTAGATTCCGTACTATTTCCTCCCTAGCACTGGTAAAAGGTACGGTAGAAAAGGCCTTTTCGAGAATTAAGCAACCTATGAGCACTTATTTTAGTGGTGGCATCTCTTTGTGACCGTATATTCTTTTATGCTTAACTAATATATATTTTTACTACGTGTACCAACAATTGTTGCTAGGATGGTGGCTTCAGATAATTTAATGTATTACTTTATAAGACTATGTTGAATCATTAATAAAAAAACAATGTATCCATCAGCCGATGCCGAAAGGGGGGGGGGGGGGGGGGGGATACCATGATGTTGAGCGGAAGCCAAGCTGGGTCTGTCGAACATACATGTGTAAAAAAAAGGGTGGGCTGGGTTTTAGTGATTTCGAAATCACCAAACCTGAACTTGCTGCTCCATTACAGGCGTGGAGGGCGGTGCACGAACGAGTGCAGGTTCTCAAGCAGGGGTTGGTGAGGCGAATTTGTGCTGCGTCCGTCCGATTGCTTGCATTACGTTATGATTATGAGGATCCACCATCAAGAATTGCTGATTTCATCGATCCGCCATCTGCAGCTTGGAATGAAGCGAGGCAACGTCAGTGTTTCTTGCCTATCGATGTTGACGTGAAGACCGAACGCATGCACGGACGTAGCATCCGTACATACGTTTCGAACGCATGCACCTTACCTGGATCACAGGCTTGTCGTGCATCCATAGCGATTTTGACTTGCAACCACGACTACTAGTGCTTAATTGGTCGGCCATATATTGAAATTCTCGCGCATGTATTCGCCTACTACTAGACTATACAATATAGGATCCATCTCTGACTTTTCTTTCTCTCTCTAGAATGTTGACTTGACCAGCCGCTTGTGTAGGTAATCATGCATGCATGCATATCCGTATGGAAAATAACTTACTAATCGCGATCGACCAAGCCTTCAACGATTGCTCTTTCAAAACAGAACCACACAGCTGATTGCTACTCCGTCAACTGTCGACGTCGAGTTTTCCTGGTCACGACTTTCCATATCTGCTCCCTCCACGCCCTCAATATTCCACGGCACACACACCATACCTCATAATGTAAGTTTTCAAAAATGGGAAAGGAAATTCTAGTTTCCATGACATAAATCTTTATTCTCCTAGACAAATGTGTATACGCACACCATACATAATGCTACGAGTATTGGTTCGCCCGGCCTGGCTACTAACAGCATCTCCACCAGCACCCATTTAGGGCGTGTTCGGTAACGTCCCAGCTTCTAACTTCACAAAATCCTTGGCCGGAGCTGACCCGAACGTGCTAGATCCGTGAAGCTAACTCCGCGGATTCGGTCCAAAACCATGTACAAAACGCGGAGCCAGCATTTTGGTCCGCCGCAAATTTAGAAAAGCTGGATTTCGTGATATTTACAGACTATGCCACCGCCAAGTGAAACAAAGCGTTTTCTTTCACGCGTTTTTCTCTCATCCCCTCCCTATTTCTCTCCTCTCTCTCCCTGGATGCTCGCCCCGACCTTCCCAGCTGTTCCTGCGTGCTCCCCCAACCTTCCTAGCAGCTCCGGCGAGCTCCCCCGACCTCCCCCAACAGCATCTCTTCGGGCGGGCAATTAATCCCCAAGATCTACGCCGGATTTCGCCGCGGTCATCCGGCCTCCCCTGCTGCATGCCGCAGGTGCCCGTCGGCGCCTTGCTCCCGTGGCCTTGCACGCTGGGGGCTGGAGGCGGCCGAACCTTGGGGCACGACCATGGCTGGGAATGGCTGGGACGTGCGGGGGAGATGAGCTGCTGGGCACGACTGCATGATGCGGTTTGGAAATTAGATGAGGATTTGGGGAAGATGAATCTGACGTGTGGGTCCCTTTGTCAGCGACCGGACTGAAAAGCAGGAGCTGACCGAACGTTCTGGGCTCCATGGGAGAGCTAGATTTCAGAATTAGAAGATGGATTTGAGGATTTGGTGGAGGTGGGGCGTTACCGAACACGCCCTTATTCTGCGTCTCACACCTTTGATGGTTCCCTCTTGGGGGGAGGGGGGTCGGACATGTGTTCGGGGACTTGGTGGGTGTCACCCACAATGGCAACCCCCGAACGCCGACTCTCCAACCGGCAGATCTGTTTTGATCCAAATAGTTTAGAGCTGAAAACTCCCGACAAACTTGGTACGTAGTAATTATACAAACATGTAGATAGTTCAATAAAACATACAAATAATTCAGTTATTACAAGATTTCAAATTATTTAAATATGTCAAGTTTGTTCGATTAAATCATCGTGATCAAGCTACTCGTTAGCTATAATAGCCCACAAGTGCGCCACAAAACCAGTTTGTAGTTGCTCGTGAATTCCCTCGTCACGAATTTTTAGATAAACCGTAACGAAAATAATCAAGCTCGGCAGACACAGCCAGCTGTGGATCCGAAAGAGTGCCATGAAAGTCGAACGGCTCATCGAACATCATTCTCACGTATCGCTCACTCTCAATTATCAGGTTGTGCATGATAATAAAAGGATTCATGATATCACACTTTTCATCTATCGACCATGATAGACAAGTGTAGTTGATCACAACAAACCCTGCCTCGAGTACGCCAAATGCTCGTTCCACATCTTTTCGGACAGCCTCTTCCCTCTTTGAAACATTTCTATTTCCCTCACCTATAGGGTCTCACATTGCCTTCACAAATGTCGACCGGTTGGCACTGCAGTCTTGTAACCACATGTACCCATTTTATGCTGATATGTCGTCTTTGCAACATTTGCCTTATTTATTGCTGATCTTTTCAGAGCTTCAGACGACTTCTTATACTCCACAAGTTTGTCTGAGTGATTTTCTAACTTCTCTTACACTTTAGTGAAATCCATAGTTTTTTGGCGTCCTTGACCATATAGTCATTGTATAATCTTTTCTTCTAATTAGAAAATTGTATGGCCATCTTCTTAAGAGCCCAATCTTTGACTTTCAACTTTCTATCATCTGTGAGACCTAGCGGTAGGTTGAAAAGTCAAAAAGAGTTGTTCCCAAGAAAATCTTGCATCTTTGGTCGATTATTTTACACTGGTAATACAACCTACTACAAGAACTGTTTCATTTTACTGCAACCATTGTTCCTATTTTATTCACTGCAAACAAACATCATTTTCCACATTATACCTCTAATCATTTGTGTTCAACAAAACCGGTGAGATTGACAACCTCACTATTTCATTGGGGCGAAATAGCTTGATTGTGTCTTGTGCAGATTCCACGTCGTTGCTGAGCCTGGTAGTGCGCACTGCCAACATCTGGTGCCAACGATGTTCAGAAGAGATTTCTTTCTCCTACTGGTCCAATTAAATCTTGGTTTCTATCTGAGTGAAAACTCGCTGCTGTACCCATCATACCTTCCTCTGAGTGAAAACTCGCTGCCTGTAGGCTGAGATGGATGGAAGGGATTGGATGAGATTGATCATATAATAATTCCAGATTGTTAGGCCATAGTGCCTAGTAACCATTGTTAGTGTTTTCTATCGTTGCTGCAACTTGTTATGGTTAATGCTTGTCACTAGGGCCCGAGTGCCATGATCTCATATCTGAACATGTTATTGTTTCATGAGTATAATTATGTTTTTTGATCATATCTGCAAGTTGTTTACACATGTCATTGTCCGGAACCCGAGGCCCCAAAGTGACAGAAATTGGGACAACCGGAGGGGATGACTGTGATGTGAGGATCACATGTGTTCACGGAGTGTTAATGCTTTGCTCCGGTGCTTTATTAAAAGGAGCACCTTAATTACCAGTAGTTTCCCTAGAGGCCCCGCTGCCATGGGCTGGTAGGACAAAAGATGTTGTGCAAGTTTTTCATTGTGAGCACGTATGACTATATTGGAACACATGCCTATGGTTTGCCTAAATGTTGATACTTTATTATTATTATCTGCAATGCCCACGTTATTATTACTACATGATCCTTGTTATCCGTGCAACGCCCGTCCATCCATTCCCTCTATGCTTATGGTACTCTCATCCTATTGTTTCCGCGATTGCTACTGTTGTTACTATTTTACTACTGATGTTATTTTATTTCTATTGCTACTATAAAATTGTTACCACTCATAAATTGTTGCGAGCAAGTTTACTTTCAGGTGCAGCTGAATTGACAACTCAATTATTAAGGCTAATAAATTTTTTTTGGCTCCCCTTTTGTCGAATCAATAAATTTGACTTTTACTTCCCTCGAAGACTGTTGCGATCCGCTATACTTGTGGGTCATCATCCATACAAGCTTCGATTTGCATCGCTTATAATTTTTACCAAATGTAGCAGTTTCTTTTCCCAACAAGAACCATACAAACTATGTTTTAAGAAAAGCTCTCTAAATGATACAACAAGCAAGCATGAGAGTAATCACATAACACTAAAACTAACAGCTCCGGACAAGAAATACAATGAAAACAAGAGCTAAACAAGAATTTTTGCAGCAACTAGAAGAAAAACTAAGAATACGAGCATAACGATTATTCAAACGAAAAAGCGGAGCATGTCTCTCTCCCAAACAAGGATGGTAGGTTACAATAATATTATTTCAGCAAGAAAAACAAAAGAAAATAAAACAAAAAATAACAGACGCTTCAAGTAAATTTCATATGATGTGACCGAATAAAAATATAGTTTCACTAGAAGTCACCTGATAAATGGTTGGTGAAGAAGGGTTAAAATTTTCTGGGATGAACCACAGGGGCATCCCCAAGCTTTGACCTTGCACTCTTCTTGATCACATAAATTACCCTCTTCTCTTGGCACTTGAAAACTTTCTTCACACCACACTCAAAGAGTAATTCGCATTAGACGGTTAGTGCAACAATAAAAAATCCATGAGTTCTGTATGGGCACACGTGATATTAATACTTGTAAACATTAGCTATAGCCGCTGATGTTTCGTGAAGCAAAGAAATCCACTTCACATCGTAAAAGAGCAAATGCAACAAAAATGGCAGAATCTGCCAAAAACAGAACAGTCTGTAAAGACGAATTTTTTCGGGGCACTTACACTGCTCAAATAACAAACTTAAAAACAAAAAAGTTTCTTAATTGGCTGAGGAATCATTACAAAAAATGTCAGGTAATTCTAATCTTTCTGGATTCTTCACGATTTTTTACGGTAGACAGCACAAATCTGTTTCCTGCGCAGAAATCCAAAAACCAACTCCAACTTTCGTCAGAAACTTTACTTGACACAACTAATACATGAAAATAAAGATATAAAGGATCGTCTACAGAAGTATACATCCCCTTGACTCAAAGAAAATAAATAAAAACAAAGCAAAAATAAAACTATTGGTTATCTCCCAAGAAGTGTTTTTCTTTAACGCCTTTTAGCTAGGCATAAGAAAGAAAGAAGATGATCACATAAAAAAGATGAATGAAAAAAAAGAGAGCATCAAGAAGAAAGTATAAAAAAAATTAAGTCTAACCCACTTCGTATGAATAGGAATCTTGTAAATAGTAAAGCATCAATATATGGTATTCTCTTTCGAATGTTTTATTTGGTTGACTTGGCGCATGCTCACACCATGGTTATGACTACAACCCAGTCAAGAATAGCCTCCATGAACACTTAGGTTTTGATCTTGTGATACTGCTTATGTTTTAATTAATGATGCTTATGTCGCTATGCATGATTATGCCTCTTATGCTCTCTTGATTTGTCGCTCCCATTCTTTTGCTAGCCTCCACCTGTACTGAGTATGAGCTCTACGCGTGCATCCAACTCCCTTAAACCAAAGTTTTCCCCATTGTGTCCACCATACCTACCTACATGTGGTGTTTAACTGCCATTCCAAAGTTAATTGCTCATGTGTTACCTTTAAAACCTTCAAAATTACTCATGCTTTATGTTCCTGTTTTTGCTCATGAGGACATAAATAGAGAATATTTATCTCACTTGTTGATTGGATTTCACACTCTGGACTAGTGGCTTCATCCGCTTATCCAAATGTTAGAAGAGCTAGCAGCGGGGTGCCCAGCCCCAAATTAATGCATACAAATTCTCTTCACTATTTTTGCCCATGATTTATCAGTCAAAACATATTTGTGTAAACAAAAGAGAAAAGGGATGACCTTCTACACCAGTTGCGTCCTTCACCATGGGAGCCTCTTGTGAATTCAGTTGACTTGTGACGTACTGTATTTTCTGTTTACCATTCGTTGACATTAGCATACATCTCCCAAAATATAGATACTCCTCCACGGTATGTGATTGTTGGTAGGCACCCGAGGATTCAGTTAGCCATTGTTTGTGAAAGATGGATGGGAGGAGTGTCAAACTTTTAATACCTCTGTTTAATAAAATAAAAGCTCTAGCACATGAGTTATCCCTGCTTCCTTCTGCGAAGGGCCTTTCTTTTACTTTTATGTTGAGTCTCCATCTCTAACTTTATGCACAGTTGAAAGAGCATTTTTTCTGAGTTCTATGTGCATTTGTCCCATAAGCATCAATAATTACTTCATGATGTGATATTATTTGTTCTAGTCATCCTCTTGAACTTTGAAGGTGTCCTGTAATTTATGTTTTGCCCCACTCTTAAGGACTATCGAAATATCACTTTGCCATGCTTTGTCTATACCCGAAACAAACGTTTACCTTTCTTTGCATTATTCATGATCCTTTATTTGAGTTATTTTTTGTGATGCAAAGTAATTGCTATGCTTTATTATTAAAGGTTTATTTATCATGCATGTGTTTAAAGTCTTATGATCTCAGCGTGCATATGCTTTTACATTAGGTTGATCAAGTTTGTGTTAGTAGCATGTCACCTCAGAAATTACTGTTTTATCGTTTAGCTACTCGAGGACGAGTAGGAACTAAGCTTGGGGATGCTTGATACGTCATAAACGTATCCCTATTTTCTGATGCTCCATGATCATATTTTGACAATTGCTACATGTTTTCTCCCTTATTTATAGCATTTTTATACGTTTTCCGGACTACCCTATTTACAAGATGCCACAGAGCCAGTTCCCTGTTTTCTGCTGTTTTTTTAGTTTCAGAAAAGTTGTTCTGGAAATATTCCCGGAATTGGAAAATTCGAAGCCCGGAAGTCCTATTTTCCCCGGAAGCATCCAGAAGACTGAAGAGGAGCCGGAGAGGGGCAGCAGGGGGGCCACACCATAGGGTTGCACGGCGCCCCTGGAGCGCCACCGCCTTCGCCCTCTCGCCTATTGAAGCCCCCCGAAGGGAAAACCCTAGGCACCTGATCAAAATGCCCGAAAATGTTCCGCAGCCGCCATCACCGTCAACCCCAGATCAGGGGGGTTCTGAAGCTGTTTCCGGCACCCTGCCGGAGAGGAGATCATCACCAGAGGCCTCTTCATCACCATGCCTGCCTCCGGAGTGATGCGTGAGTAGTTTATCCTTGGACTACGGGTTCGTAGATGTAGCTAGATGGTTGTTTTATCCTCATATGCCTCCATGTTAGATCTCGTGAGCCGCCTATCATGATCGAGATTGATCTTATGTAATTCTCTGTGTTGTGTTTGCTGGGATCCGATGAATATTGACCTTATGCCAAGTTGATTATAGTATTTATTTGCATGTGTTATTTGTGATCTTGCATGCTCTCCGTTGCTAGTGGTTATTCTGGCCAAGTAATTGTTAGTGGGTTCATGCCTCCTTATTGCCTTGCTCGAGTGACCGAAAGGTGAAGGGGGAGGATGTGTTGTTGCCATTAGGGAGAAAACAGCAGTGAGAGTACCCGGCTGCATAATCATTGCTTACATTACACATTTTGTTTGATGCAATTATGTGTTGCTTGCAACTTAATGCCTGAGGGGGTTCGGATGATAACCCGAGGGTGGATTATTAGTCATAGATGCAGATGGATGTCGGTCTATGTATCTTGTTGTAATGCCCGCACTAAATAACATAGTAATCTTCATGTCATATTGTGCACTACGGTGCAACCTTTATTTGTCAATTGCCCAGCTATATTTTTTTCACCCAGCATGTTATCTTTTATGGAGAGACACCACTAGTGAAACTATGAACCCCGGTCCATTTTTTCTACATTGTTAAACAAACCCCACCAATTTCCTGCTCTCTTTACTTTCTGCAAGCATGCACTATTTTTCCACACTAAACGTCTAACCTTTGTTTTCAGCAAGACCGGTGAGATTGACAACCTCACTGTACCGTTGGGGCAAAGTATTTTGATTGTGTTGTGTGTAGGTTCCACGTTGTTGCTGACACCAGTGAAGCGCAGATTCTCCTTATCCTACTGGATTGGTAACCCTGATTCTTAACTAAGGGGAAAACTTCTTCCGCTCTGCTCATCACACCTTCCTCTTGGGGTTCCAAACATCGCAGAGAAAGGATTTAACTCTGCCAGGATCAGGTAGCCAGATTTTTCTGCCCATCTTCACAATTTGGGTACAAAATTTCTTGTGATCCTCTAACATGCACTCCAACTTCAACCTCTCCTTTTAACTCTCGTAGTTTCTCAGTGCATCAACAATGGTCCGGCCAAGATCGTAAGGGGGATCATCTGATGTATCTTCTTCAGCTTCCCCCACTGTAGTACCACCGTATTCAGAGAACATAGGATTGTTATCATCATCTTCTTCGTCTTCATTATCTTCCATTACAACCCCTCTTTCTCCATGTTTGGTCCAACAATTATTGTTGGGCATGACACCGTACTGACACAGTGGTTGTGAAGGGTTTTTAAGAAAGAGTAATCCTTCATATTCTTACAGAGACGACATGGACAACAAATGAAACCATTCCTCTTGTTTGCCTCAGTCACACAAAGAAAATAATTCAGTCCGTTAATGAACTCGGCAGACCGTCGGTCATCTTACATCCATTGTCGGCTCATCTTCATCATTATATAATTATGTATATCAAAATACATTACACAACATCATGAACAGAGAAGTGACCAACTAATAAAACTTCATCACATTATAACCAAAGTAGAATACAGAACAAATGTTATTCCTGCAAAAATAAATACATAAAGTTCATAGATAGTTCTCATAAAACAACATACAATTATTTAAATGCATCGAAAGCGTACAACTATCTAGAGCATTTAAATGCAACAACAAATGCGACCAAAATCACAACTAAGGTAAAAAATTATTCAACAACATAATGATACCAAGCTTCTTTAATGATGACATATTTTCAAATCTTTCAATCTTCAAGCGAATTGCATCCATCTGAATCTTGTGTAGATTGACCACATCGGCAACATGCAATTCCAATTTCATCTTCACTTCTTCAATTATTTTCATTTTTTCTTTCAAATAATTGTTTTCCTTTTCAATTAATTTTAATCTCCCGAAAAGAGGGTCAGTTGAAATTTCCGGTTCACATACCGGCTAGATAAAATATCTATTCAAGTTGGTGGACATTATTGTCATAAACACTAAATGAAATAAATAGTTATAAAAAATAATATACCACACCCGAATCATAGACCGGACGAGGTCCGACGGGGACGGATATCAAAACCATAACACTATATAATAATAAACAATAATACAAGTAAGCAAATTATACAAGTAAATATATAAATCATACAAGTAATTTTTTTAAAGAAAGATAAGAGCAAGAAGATTACCACGGTGGTGTCGGCGATGGCATCGGCGTGGACGATCGACGGCGGTGAGGACGGGGACGGGACGGCACCCTATATCACACATACACATGTGCAAACAAAGTAGTTAACACACTAAACCTAGCCAGCACTAAAGTAACACTAAATCTGGCACACACTAATACTATACCACTAAGACACACCCTATCATACACGATCACACTAGCTAACACACTAACTCACTAGCACTACCACTAATAACAAAATTAAGATAAACAACCTATTTAACAATACCGCACCTACACATATGCAAACTAAAAAGTTAATTTGAGCTCAAGTTGCATATAAATCAAATAAATTTACACATTTACTCCTAAACTAAGCCCACAAATTACCCTACTTTTAGAGCATACAATGAACTAAAATAGCGATGAGAAATGAGGGGATGAAGTTGCTAACCATTTAGAACACTCGGATAAAATAGCGTTTTGGGCTCCCGAACAGAAGCGATGGTTTCTACTGGCGTGTGTGTGGGTGTGACTTGGCTGTCGATACGTAGGCATGCATACGTTTTGAACGCATGCACTTTTACCTGGATCACAAGCTTGTCGTGGCCTGCCTCTCGTGCGTGCTATGGCGACTTTGACTTGGAACCGCGACTACTTAATTGGTTGGCCATATATTGAACCTCTTGCGCATGCATTCGCGTACTACCACTAAACTTTACAGAAGATCGATCTCTGATTTTTCTTTCTCTAGAAAGTTGACTTGACCAGCCGCTTGTGTAGGGTAATCATGCACGCTTATGAAAAATAGCATATAATCATGCATATGGCTTGCAACGCGGCTTCTTGGCCTTCAACGATTGGTAGCTC
>JAPCYS010003199.1:0-21396 GCA_028641055.1 Alopecurus myosuroides
ACTGTTCTGGTTTTGGCAGATGCTGCCATTTTTCTTTCATTTGCTCTCTTGCGATGTCAAGTGGATTTATTTGCTTCATGAGACATCAATGGCTGTAGATAATGTTTAAAATTATCAATATCACTTGTTCCCATGCAGAACCCATGAATTTTTTATTGTTTCACTAACCCTCTAATGCGAACTACCTTGAGTGTGGTGTGAAGGAAGTTTTCAAGGGTCAAGAGAAGATGGTGATATAATGTGATCAAGAAGAGTGCAAGGTCAAAGCTTGGGGATGCCCCCGTGGTTCATCCCAGCAAATTCTATGAATACTCAAGCGTCTAAGCTTGGGTATTCCCAAGGCATATGATGCTGCAGGTCTTGCACTCGTTGGGAAACCCCAAGAGGAAGGTGTGAAGATTTCAGCTGCAAGTTTTCCCTCAAAAAAGTAACCAAGGTTGAATCGACCAGTAGGAGGACGGAGTAACTTCAGATGGTTGATGCAGTTGAGATGGTAGGGCGCACTACCGGTTTAGTAGATGTCGTGGTGTGGAGAAGACAGATGCCATAGGGTGGCTAAAGATTGGGGCCGATGGACGATGTAGGTATCCGGGGAGGGATCACACGTCATGTAGACGCGCTCAGAAACACTACAAACACCAAGATCTACCCAGGTTCGGGGCCCTCATGTGGAGGTAACACCCCTACTCCTGGTTATCTCTCTCTATATAGCTTGACCGAGTAGCCACAGTACAATTCCGGCACTCTGCCGAGTATCCAACCTCTAGTTCTCTCTCACTGTCTAGTGCTAAGTCTTGTAATAAATGCTCTCCGGGCCAATGTCCCTCGCGCAGGAGGGGGCTGGCCACCTTATATACTGGTGGCCAGTTGAGTAAACAACAAATAAAAGTACTAGAAACGACAACACCACTGTGCGTCCGTGTTCCCACTGACGCCGTGCCGAAAGTCACCGCGTCGTCCGCCTGACAGGTCTTGTCCACCCTATCAGGCCCTTAGAGTAGGTCACTGACATGTCCTGTCCCCCTTGTCAGTGACAGGACATGACAGCAGCCTACCCTCACTGTACCCACGTCTCAGCACAGATAATCATGTTCCTAGTAAGTTGAACCGCACGCCTGTACGGCTGCGGGAAACACGGGATCTCCCACAATGGCTCCATTGACTTTGTGCCCGAGTAGGACAGCTTCACATCTACTCGGACCAGCTGAGTTTTACTCGGTCGATCCGAGCTTCACATCAGAGCGGCTCTATCTTCTCGTGTCAAGGCGTACACGTGTCATGCAGTCGTACCCCCGACGCCTCGGTTCTGCGGTTACTGAGTGGCACGCGCCCGTCACTGCGCCTGGGGCCCATGGCCTGTTGTGTCATCTCGCGCGTGTACTCGAGAGCCCACGACGCACGTCGTGGGATTAACTGCGCCCGTTACGCGCGCATTTCGCGCTGTGTGCGTTTCTATTGGGCCAGTTAACTCCCACTTCACACGATCTCAGCCACGATCGATCCCACTAGTAACCGCAACCACAACGAGAGTTAAATACCCCCACTCCTCGCAATCTTCCCCTTTTCGCCTCCATCTACGCCTTTGCCTCCGCCGCAGAACACCGCGCCGCCGCGAGCCCGCAGCGCACCGCCGTTCTGAGAGCAGAGAGAGAAAATCTTATCGCACGCCTCCACCTTCGCCATCGTCTTCATCCTCAGCGCTCCCACTTCTCCACCAAAATAACTGCAATGAAGATCGACAATCTCGCCGGAGACCAGCACGAGGAGGAGGCGGCACCAGCGCGTGCCGGCTGGGAAGTCTCCGATGTTACAACCGCGGATTGCCAGTGGCTGGTCAATACGCGCCGCGTTCCTCCCGGCATCATCTGCCATCCACCCGGAAACGAAATTGTGCCCGCTCCCGAATCCGGTGATTACGTCGTTTTCCTCAGCCACTTCAAACGGGGCTTCGGGTTTCCCATCTCCAAATTCCTCCAAGATTTCCTACGCCATTTTGGCCTTCAACCTCACCACTTGCCTCCCAACGCTGTTGCTATGCTCTCCACCCACGCTGCCATCTGTGAAGCCTTCTTGGGTGTTTATCCGACTATCCACACCTGGGCCAAATATTTCTTCCTCCGCCAGCAGAGTGTTCCCAACCCCTCCAATCCCCTAGCCCCAAGGGCGATGAACCAGACGAGTAGCGCTATGATGTTACATCGCTTCATCGGGCACCATCCGCGGGTGCTCGGACTAGAGACCTGCCGCAAGTGGCAAAGGGGTTTCCTGTATGTGAAGAATGCCCCTGCCGCAGAAGGAGAAGAAGTGGTGGACAAGATCAAGCTCCCCGAGTTCCAGAATGTTAGTCGCAAGGGGCAGAATTGGGGGTACAACCCCAAGAAGACGGTGAATGATGTCGTCCAGGTTGACAAACGCTTGGAGAAACTGGTGAAGGAGGGACTCCTTCAAGACGACCCGGTGGCCTGCTGGATGGAGCGTCGAGTACTCTCGCTCCAGCACCGGGTACACAAGATGTGCTACATTGGTGGCTCCCGTGATTGCACCCGGACGACCACCTTCGAGCTCTCCAGACCAGAGGTGGCGATCTGGGAGAAATCCATTTTGCGGACCACCCTCACCGAGAACTGGTTCGACGGCTTCGTGCCGTATAGCCGCACTAAACGCATCCCCCAGGTGAGTTTCCTTCTCTGTATGCTTAATGTTTGCACTTAATGCCGGATAGATCTCCTCTGTAAGAACTTAGCTTAATGTGCTTTGCGTTCGCACGCTGTTCAGAGTAGAGCCTTAGCTTGTTTATCTCTTCTAGGATACTTAGTATTTAGTAATTTGTGTTTGCACGCTAGGCCGAGTAGGAACTTCCCCTGTTTATCGCTTCTACGCCTTAGCTTTTAGTGCTTTATGTTTGCACGCTAGACCGAATAAAGCATCTACTCTGTTGGGACTCAACTTACTGTGCTTTACGTTTGCACTTTTAGCACATCAACCGCCAAAAATAGGAGGATAATGCCATTTTTTAGAAGAACTGGCATGCGGACCGGACCGAAGACGACGCGACAGCGTACGACGTCCAGGACACCCTTTGTATCCCCCGTGCCCGTCAGGATGGTAAGTCCCGAGACTACGCCTCTATTCGGGACTGGTCAGATGATGAAAAGGGTGACTGAGTTCACCTGCTTGCTCGCTTGCCGCGCACCTTGCCTTTCTCTTTTCTCAATCTTATCTTTGCTTTTTTCAACAACAGAGGAACCGGAACTGGAAGAGGGGGAGGAACCAATGGACGTGGTGCCCATTTCCATGGCCGCCCCCACCGATACCACGAAGAGAACGGGTAGCAGGGCACTGGAGCCCCCTCCCAAGAGAACAAGGAAGAAAGCAGGTGTCAAGAAGACCAACCAGCGCAAGAACCGCCCCACTGCCGACAGGTAAGAGCTTCTCGGTTGAACCGAGTATCTGCCTTCTGCGATCTTCTCTGTTTTCCTTCTTTGCATCTGCCTGACTCTCTTCCTTCTCTGCTTAACTTCTTTAGTGCTGCCCTCGATGCTGTTGCTGCCGCACCCGCCCCCGAGAGAAGCGTGCCACGAGACGTCATGTAGCTCTCTGATGATGAGGGGAACCAACACATGGAGGGCAGGACGCAGATCTCCTCCCCTCCCCGAGAAGTGCATGATCTCGACGCCGAGCACACCGGCGCCGAGATGGAGACCGAACACACTCTTGAGGAGTCGCAGCCTAGCACTCAGCAGGCTGCTTAGGAGCCCATTATCCAAAGAGAACCAATGCCACCGGCCTCCTCCGCTGAGGAGCCAATAGACGATAGTGCCGAGCAGCGGCAAGATGATTCCGCCATGGAGCGTCCAGAAGAATCCGCCGTGGAGAGGCCAGATCCTTCAGCCAAACAGTAGGAAGAGACCCCCATCGAGGAGCGGCCAAGGACCCCGCCCACGGAGGACCAGGTTGCGGAGCAGCAACCAGCTCAAGAATAAGTACAGCCGGACGCTGCGCCGGTTAGCCAACCGCAAGTCCCGGTTAGACAACCGCAAGCGCCGCCAGCAAGGAAGGTGCAAGCGCCGCTAGCCAAGAAAGTGCCTCCGCCTCCGCAGCAAACTCCTGCGCGTGCATCCAAGAAGCAGGCAGCGCCTTCCACTGCCAAGACGGCTCCACAACCGACTAGAACACAACCAAAGCGAAGCGCATCACAGACCGGTCCGCAACCAGCTGAGAAGCGGCAGGCCGGGCAACAGCAGCTGGTCCTTCAGCCTTCAGGGCCCTAGCAGCCAGGCGCTCAACAAGGTGGAAAACCCGCACAGCAACTGCCGCCACCCGATAAGGCCAACTGGCCACTTAACAAGCCCAAGAAAGCCCCCAATCCAAACACCAAGCTGGTACAGGCCAATATCAAATTTGGCCCTGTTGAGAAACAAGCTCCCGGCTCAGGTGCCAGCGACCCCAAGGAACCTCCTACCTTCCCAGAATACTGGGTCCAGTTGCAGGAGCGGCACCAGATTAAGATGTCGCAGGAGGCCGAGCGGCTGGCCGCTTTGAAGGAGCGAAGGGACGTGGCCCGCGCCGGAACCAAGGGAAAGAGCGACTCCCGGACCCTTCGAGAACCTGCTCCCCGGGCAGAGGGCGAAGAAGAAGAGCCCCTAGAAGAAGACGTAGCGGCCATCCTCGACCGAGTAGCCCCTAGAAGAGCCCTAGAAGGACACCAAAGCACTCGGCCGCCCCGAATGGGACGGTGTCCAGCTGAGGAACCTTGACAACTATTGGCAGTCGTGGAACAAGGCTTATATTGGTCCTGTTACCATGGCAATGGCCTCCAACAGCAGCACCCTAGCGCATAAGCTGTTGAAACTGCGCAAAGCTGCTGAAGACATTGAGAAAACCAACCGGGTAAGTGCCTTTCCTTTTTTGACTTTTCCGAGTTGCTTGACGAGTTGCCAGCTTTTCCTTTTTATCCCTTTTCTTCTATCCACCACCTATTCCCCGAGATTCGGGCCGAGTAGGTAAAGCTCAACCGAGTTGCCATCTATTCGGGCCAAATCTTCCAATATTACAACATTTCCTTCTTCCCTGCAGGAGGTCACTCAAACTCGGACCAAGGTTTTCCGCCAGCTCCTGTGGTCGCACCGGTCTGTCAGGGACAAGAACAGGGAGTTGGAGGCCGAGAAGGGCGAGAGGGAGATTCTAGAGAAGCATGCCACAGACAATACCATTAAGTTGTCCTCTGTTGAAAGTGAGTACTTAGCATTTCGGTTTGTGCGTTTTTTGTTTACGCCCGTTTTTGCTTTTTTCAATCATTGTCTTCACTCCAGGTGAGCTCAAGGCGCTCGTTGACAGGCACCAAGACTGCAAGGTCATGGCTGCATCAGCGCAGAGCAAAATTTCCTCCTTGGAAGGTAAGCTAATCCTTCTCTTCTCTTTACTTAGTTTCAGCTGCTTGTCCATGCTGGTAAACGAGTTGCTCTCCCTGTAGAAGAGTACAAAACCTTCCGAGAATAGCACCTTGAGTGCCTCACCCCGGCTGAGGCGTATCATCAAGTGCAGGTCCGAGAGGCCCAGCTATAGCAAGCACTGGATGCCGAGAAGGCTGAAGTTAAGAAGCTCAAACTTGAGCTCACTGGCGTACTCAAGGCTGCGATTACAGCCGGGAATGAGAAAACGATAGTGATGAACCGGGCTGCCGCAGAGAAGCAGGAGCTCGAGAGGGAGATCAGTTCTCTGAAAGAGAGAAATCAAACTCTCAAGGGCAAGGTCAACGATTCACGCCGTCTCCAAGACAGGCACATCCGACTTGCTGATGACTGGAGGTCCCGACTAGGGGCCCTCGTCCTGGAACTGAGCTGTGAGTTCTCGCTATCCTTCATTCTATTCGTTCTTTGCCCTTTTGACTTCTTTTACTTGGTTTTTCTTCTTCCCGGTGCTCTTCTCTGACTCAAACTAGCATGCCCTGACCCAGATACCTTCCCGGACCTCAATGATGCCGCTCAGACTGCTGTGGAGAAAGCGAGAAGAGCCAGGGCAGCCTTCGGCTCGATACTGATGAGTCCGCCAGCATTGATGATCACATTGTAAGCATCAAAACCCGGGTGACATCCCTCAAAGGTCTGGGCACATCCATGGTATCCACTACCATGAATCTACACAAGTTATTCTGGCCAAAGCGACAAGTTCCAGACACGATCAACAAGATGGCAGCCAACCTGGACCACGTCAAGGAAGAACTGAAGAAGTGACGTGCCTCCACAGCCCGGGCTAGAGCGGATGAAGCCCTGCACTTCATTCTACCCTGGTACGAAAACCTCGACCTTGACAGGATTGGCACCCTCAGGAATAGCTCCAAGTGGACTGGTCGGGATGAATGTGTCTTGCGCCGAAAGGAAGTGGCCTACGAGCTCGCATCTTATGCTGAAACCAACCAGTACATCGACGGCCCCACAGAGCCGGATACCGATGTCAAAGGAGATGACGAGGAGGAGGAAGAAGCTGAGGGTGATGAAGACGCTGGCGAAGACAGCAACTTGGGTGACGAGGAGGCAGAGCACGAGGAAGCTGAAGAAGAAGGGACCGAGCAGCGCAACACTGCTGAGGAGTCTAGGATGGAGGCAGATCCGGAAATCATCAAGCCAGCAGCTGGTTCTGATGAGGCCCGAGTTGAGTCGCAGCCCGCCGTACAGGAGCAACTTGTCACCATCGTGATGGTGATCGACGATCCTGCTCCCGAGTTGGGCACGACCGGGGATGCAACCGAGAACGTCACCCCCGAGCTCTACCCTCTTCCCAGTGCCTCCACTGCTCAGGCCACCAACTCTGCATCCGAGCCAGCCTCCGCTACTCCGACTTCATCTACACCAGAGCCTGTTTCCACAACTCCTGCAACCGAGCCCGTGGCGCCTACCAGCACTGAGACGGACACTACCTCATCCACTTTTGTTTAAATTCCTGCATCTTTATCCTCAAACACTTATCAGATCCCCGGTATGCCGGGTGCAGATGTAACAAACACATTTTTGGTTCCTCTTGCTACTCAGTTTTAATTGTTTCTTTAGCAAGACTGGCTCAATGTCGGATTGCGTTAACATGCAAGTCCCCGAGTTGTGTTTTTCATCCACCTAGCTCCTTTGTCTTTGCTCTTACCTGCCACTTGTGGCTTTTTTGGTAGTCGAGTCACAAGATTTCAAAAACCAAGTTTCAGATACTTAACCACTTAGAAATTTGCATATTACCACTACCCACCACTTAGCCAAAAAGAAAATAGAGAAGTAAAAACACCCTACTCGGTTGTTGTGCTCTTCTTTCCTTAGTAGTTTTTTCATGTGTTCATTGACCTTTGGCTTGTTCTCTTGCTTGCCATGAAGCCGGGTTGCGGGCAGCAGCAGAGTCGAAGAGTTGGCCCTTGGGTTTAAACACACTACTTAACGTACGCGCGAAAGTTTGAGTAGAAGAACCGAGTAGGCAAAGGAAATAAAGTAAATGGCACAGAGCAAATTTGGCAAAGGCAGTCCCCGAGTTCGAATTCGGAGTGCCGACTTGAATTTAACTCGGTTGAGGAGATACATACAATGCTTGCTCATGAATGAAAACGGCGGAGTAGAGCTACATTCCAGGGACGTTTGGATTCTTCTCCGGATTTATCCGCCCTGATCTTCTGTGGTGCCTGTGCATCGATGAGATAATAGGCATCATTGTGCAGAGCCTTGCTCACAATGAAAGGCCCTTCCCACGGAGGGGATAGCGTGTGCATCTCGGCCATGCGTTGCACGAGCCTAAGGACCATGTCTCCTTCTCGGAAAACCCTTAGGCTCACTTTCCGGCTATGATACCTCCTCAGATTCTGTTGATATATAGCTGAGCGGGATAGAGTTAACTCTCTTGCTTCCTCAAGCAGGTCCACATCATCTTCTCCGGCTTCTCTTGCCTCCGCCTCAGTATAGAGGGTTACTCTGGGTGAGTCATGCTCAAGGTCAGTGGGCAACACGGCGTCAGCTCCATATACCAGGAAGAATGGTGTGTATCCGGTTGATCGGTTAGGGGTAGTCCTTAGACTCCACAACACCGCCGGCAACTCGTCCAGCCAACAACCAGGGGTTCGCTGTAAAGGCTCAATCAACCTTGGCTTTATCCCAGAAAGACCCATGCCATTAGCTCTTTCAACTTTCCCATTCGAAGTCGGATGCGCGACTTATGCAACGTCTAGTCGGATCCGCTTCTCTTTGCAGAACCTAGCAAAGGCTCCCTCAGCAAAGTTTGTTCCATTGTCCGTGATGATCCCATGAGGGTAGCCATATCTCATAATGATATCCTTCAGGAAGCTCACAGTTGTGTTTCCATCGCACTTCCGGATAGGCTTCACTTCGATCCACTTGGTGAACTTGTCCACCATGACCAAGATGTGGGTCATGTTGCCTCTACCTGGCTTGAAAGGGCCCACCATGTCCAAACACCATATTGCAAAGGGCCAAGTGATAGGGATGGTCTTCAACTCGGAAGCTGGCATGTGAATTTTGCTTGCATACCTCTATCACCCACTACACTTCCTCACTAGATCTTCTGCTTGCTGCAAGCCAATGAGCCAAAAGAATCCATGCCGGAACGCCTTCTTGACCAGAGCCCGAGATGAGGCATGATGCCCACATTCTCCTTGATGTATTTCTCTTAGGATTTCTTCTCCTTCTTCTGGCTCAATGCAGTGTTGGAGCATGCCAGTAGGGCTTCTCTTGTGCAGCTCCTTGTTCATGATGGTGTAGCCTTTAGATCTTCTCTGTATCTGCCTAGCTGTGACCTCGTCACTCAGCAATGTGCCATTCACTAGAAAGGATAATATGGGCAGAGCCCAACTCGATGTCTCCCGGATGGTAAACACTGGTTCGTCCACTTCCATTCGATCAGCTGTCATGACTTGCTTCGAGTTGGAGATGAGTCCCCGAGTCCTCTAGTACTGAGAAATAATCCCCTCGATGAATGCGACAGTCCTCGGGTTTGCATGGATGAAGCAGTCCCCGGGTTCTCTTTTGAGCCCTCCCAATCAATCTCCATAGGAACAGCTTCTGAGTCCAGCAGACCTGGAATGTATATTGACTCCGAGTTGGGAGATGGCTTGATGGATGGTTTCCTCAAATGCTCCAGAGCGATCCCAGGCGGGATGAACTGCCGAGAAGATCCCAACTTGGACAGAGTATCTGCTGCATCATTTTCAGCTCGGTGGATGTGATGGAACTCACACCCATCAAAGAATCCAGGCATGCTCTGCACCAGAAACCGATAGGACGCCATGTTGGCATCCAAAGCATCCCAAGTCCCCGAGACTTGTTGAACTACCAGGTCTGAGTCACCATAGCAGACAATCCGCCGAACCCCAATCTCCTTGGATACTCTCATGTCGTGTACCAGTGCTTCATACTCGGCAACATTATTGGATGCTGAGAAGTGGATCTGCAGCACATATCTGAGTTGATCTCGCTTGGGCGAGGTGAGTACCACGCCAGCACCGAGCCCTTCTTTTACTTTGGAGCCATCGAAATGCATCTTCCAGAAATTGGTTTCCGGCAAGGGAGGCTCATACTTCATCTCGGCCCAATCCACCAAGAAATCCGCTAGGGTTTGTGACTTGATTGCTTCTCTTCTCGCGTACAAAGGGGTGTACGCGGCTAGCTCAATTGCCCATTTGGCAACTCGGCCACTCGCATCCTTGTTTCCCATGATCTCCAAGATGGGAGCGGTGCTCACCACCGTGATGGGATGCTCCTGGAAATAGTGCTTGAGCTTCTTGGCACCCAGGTAAACGCCATATGTCATCTTCTGGTAATATGGGTAATTCTGCTTGGAGATGGATAGCACCTCGCTGAGATAATATACTGGCCGCTGCACGGTCTTGCCTTCCTCTTCTCGCTCTACTACCACCACCACACTAACTACTCGGTTGGTGGCCGCAATGTACAGCAGCATTGGCTCTTTGGGCAAGGGGCTTGCCAAGATGGGAGCGCTACCCAGCATGGTCTTGAGTTCCTTGAAGGCCACATCAGCTTGTGGTGTCCAGAAAAACTTGTCACTTTTCTTCATGAGCTGATAAAGAGGCAGCGCCTTCTCGCCCATTCTTCCCAGGAAGCGGCTAAGAGAAGCCACGCACCCAGTAAATTTCTGCACATCCTTCAGTGATATCGGCAAACACATGCTCTCTATAGCTTTTATCTTTGAAGGATTGGCCTCAATTCCCCGACTGGATACCAAGAAGCCGAGTAGCTTGCCAGCCGGGACGCCAAATGTGCACTTGGTTGGATTCAGTTTCATTCGGTATTTGCGCAAGCTGGCAAATGTTTCTTCAAGATCTATCAGCAGAGTGCGTTTTTCTTTTGTTTTGATGACAATGTCATCTACATACACCTGCACATTCTTGCCTATCTGGTCATGCAAACACTTTTGCATGCACCTCTGAGAAGTATCCCCAGCATTTCTCAACCCAAAACACATGACAACATAGCAATAAGCCCCGTACGGGGTAATAAAAGCAGTCTTTATTTGATCGGCCGGGTTCAGAGGAATCTAGTGAAAACCAGAGTAGGCATCAATGAAAGACAAAAGTTGACACCCGGCAATGGAATCAATCACCTGATCTATGTGGGGTAGCGGGAACGGGTCCTTGGGGCAGGCCTTGTTCAAGTCGGTGTAGTCCATGGACATGCGCCAGGCTACAACGGCCTTGGGATCCTCCTTCTTCTTCTCCACCATGACCGGATTGGCCAACCAATCCGGATGCAGTACCTCCATGATAAATCCACTTGTCAGCAGCTTTGTGATCCCGTCACCAATAACTTTCCTTCTCTCAGCCGCAAAGCGGCGCATTACGTGCTTAACCGGCTTGGCGTCAGGGCGCACATGCAACGAGTGCTCAACCAACTCCCTCGGGACACCCGGCAGGTCCTGATTGGACCAAGCAAAGACATTCCGATTCTCACGGAGGAAGTGGATGAGCTCGCTTTCCTATCTCTCCTCCAACCCGGCACCAATGATGGCCACACGCTCTGGGAACTCCGGGTCAACCTGCACTTTCTTCATCTCCTGGGAGGCCTGAAAGGTAGCCCCATACTGAGAACTTGGCATGCCTGGCATGCCGACTTGAGCTGCTTGGGCCATAGCCACCACCTCATGTATCTTCTTCTTCTCGGCAGCAATGACCATGGACTCGGCAAGCCAAGATCCAGCAGATGCGCACTCTAGGGAGCGCTTGTACTCACCCGAGATGGTGATGATGCCGTTGGGACCAGGAATCTTCATCTTCAGATAGGCCGCATGAGTAGAGACCATGAACTTGGTCAGAGAAGGCCTGCCGAGTAGAGCGTGATAAGGGCTCTGAAGATCAACCACCTCAAACTGCAGGCACTCGGTCCGGCAGTTCTCCCTGGTGCCGAAAAGCACATCCATCCAGATGCGGCCGATAGGAGCACAAGATACTCCCGGCACAATGCCATGGAATGTAGTCCGACTGGGTAGCAGCATGTTCTCGGCAAGGCCGAGCTTCTCCATGGTATCTCGGTACATGATGTTGATGCTGCTCCCGTTGTCGATCAGCACCTTGCTGAACTTCACGTTCTTCTTGGTCCCCAAGAATGTGGGGTCCACTACCAGAGCATATGTACCTGGGTTGGGCATTATCCTAGGATGATCTGCTCTAGACCAGACTATCTCCTGGTCGCACCACTCCATGTAGTGAGGCACATACGACATCACAGCATTTACCTCCATCGCGCGCCTGCGCTGGAACTGCTTGTCATCCGGCTCCGTGGTGAACACCATGTAGCTCTCGTGGTGCTCCTGGTACTGGTTCCGGTCCCCAGCACCATCATTGTTGTTGTTGTTCTGGTTGCCATTGTTGTTGTTGCGGTTGTTGTTGCGGGTGTAGTAGTTGTTGTGGCGGCTGTTGTTGTTGAAGTTGCGATTGTAGTTGTTATTGTTGTTGTTCCGGTTTTCTCCCTGAGCTACTTGGTTCACGTTCTCCCTCCTCTGGTTCTCGGCTGGCCTGGGAGCAGCTGCCCGGATAGGCTGCACATTAGAGCCTGAGAGCGGAAGAGGAGGAGGAGGCAGCTGACCAAAGCCCTCGCTCTTGATCCTGTCCCACCAGCTGCACTGCCGGGTAGTGTGATTGGCCGGCCTACTCGGATGCCGAGTATGGAAGCTACACGGTCCATCCTTTATGTTCTCAAAGATGAACCTTGCAGGATCTCTGGATTCCTGGGGAGCATTGTACTTCTTCTTGAAGTTCTGTCCCTGAGTCTGGTTTTGCCCGTATTGGGCTCCAGCAGTTTTTTGCCTTTGGCTGCTCCCGGCAGAACCTTGGTCTTGAGTTACAGCAACTACATGGTCAGAACCGTAGAGGATATCCGGACGGTCTTCCCTTCTCTTGTTGCGGAAGTTCTGGCGGTCATGGCACCGGGATCCCTCATGGTGCTTCCTCTTGGGCTCGAAGGAATCAAGCAGAGGCTGAGTAGGGTCACCGAGAGCATACATATATATAGATTGATTTAGCGAGATACCATACATGTAGATTGATTTAGCGATTGGTATACTAGCCCGCTGATAATTTGTTTCTCACTTCAAAAAAGTACATACATATATATTGATTTAGCGAGATACCATGTTATATCGTACATATCGCGAGTATTTCCCTCTCTCAACCTTTCGTCACAATCTTACTCTTGCCTTTCTTGGTCGATTTTGAATATGTGACCGCCATATCGCGACTTCTTCTTGTGAATGGAAGACCTTCCCTAGGTAGTGTGGTCCTGCTTCTTCTTGTGATGTATGGTGCATCGTCTTCACCGGGTTCTTCCATCATCGGATCTCCGACTAAGCCGTCGAAATCCTTCTCATCGGCGACTCCATCCATTCCGACAAGGGCCCTTTTTCCTCTCCTTACGAAAACACGACTAGGCTTTGTCGGGTCGGTTATGAAGAAGCATTTCTCCACGTGCTTAGCCAATACCCAGGGCTCATTTTGCGCGGTGGGGTTCTTGGACTTGGGTTTGTTGGCTTCAGACATCGACATAGTGGTGAAATATTCGTCTTCTTTCGTGACGTTTGTAGCTCATCTGACATGGAACATCGGCAGCTTTACCCCAACGTAGTCAAGCTCCCAGATTTCCTCGATCTTTCCGTAGTATCTTCTAATCTCTCCGCCCGTGTAAGATTCCATCGTTATAGACGAGTTTTGATAGTCGCTACTTTTGTCTATTTCCTCCGTGTAGAATGTGTACCCATTGATGTCATATGCTTGATAAGTCATCAGATTGGGCGCGGGTCCATATGACAAGGCCAATACAATTTTATCTTTCTGACATGTCATTGGCGGGGGATCGGCATCAATCTGCTTCTTGAACCATGTCGCGAAAGAGGAGTTGTGTGCTCTAAATATCTCATCTTCCGTCATCGGCCTGCGAGCACTGTTTTTTATCGTGGTTTTGTGCTCTTCTATCCAAGGGTCGACATCGTCAATGTGTTGTAACACTACTTGGTGGGCCCTATCAAAGTCGGCTCTCCGACCAAAGGAGTCCATGTCCATTACCCTTTTGCCAGTGTTGTGGCCTACCCCCATGAACTGTCAAGGTGCTTGTTTGCGGGCAAACCAACAGCTGGCTTCTCATCGCCTAGAAAATTCTTGCAAAAAGAGATGCATTCTTCGGTGAGAAATCCCTGGACGATGCTTCCATCCGGGTGTGCCCTGTTACGAACGAATGATTTGATGATCCCGTTCATTCTTTCTAACGCCATCATGTTGTGCAAGAATGCCGTCCCAAGATTGGTGATATCGTCCACGATATGGACCAAGAGATGTACCATAATGTAAAAGAAGGCAGGTGGGAAGTACATCTCAAGCTCGCATAGGATGGTGACAATCTCTTCCTGCAGCCTTCCGAGTTTCTTCACGCTTATCGACTTCCGAGTGATGACGTCGAAAAAGTTACAGAGGCCAATGAGCGTTTGACGGACGTGCGGTTCCATTATCCCTCTGATTGCAACCGGAAGTATCTGCGTCATCATCACGTGACAGTCATGAGACTTCATCCCGCTGAAGATTTTTTTCTTCACGTCTAGGTATCTGCTTATCAGCCCCGCGTAACCTAAAGGAAATTTCACTCCGAGGAGGCATGTGAATATTTGCGCGAGCTCGTCGGGGCTTAGAGTGAAGCAAGAGGGTTTCAGGCGGTGAGTTTGGTGTTGCTTATCACTTTTCCGCTTGCGGTCGTCCATCTCCTCCACCTCATCCTCGTCCTCCTCCGTCTGTTCACGCGTAGAAGGCGGTAAGTGAAGCTCGCTCCTGATATTGAGGACCATCAGGTCGCATCTTGATTTTGGCCCGTCTTTGGTCCTATCTGGCATGTTGAACAGGGTGCCAAGCAAACTCTCACACACATTCTTCGTGATATGCATGACATCAAGGCAGTGAGGCACTCCGAGGATTGGCTAGTACCGCAAGTCCCAAAACACGGACCTCCTTTTCCATACCCCAAGAGCGGTCCTTCTGGCGGAGGACACTTTTTCTCTCCTCTATTTCGCTTCTCTCCTCGCTTCCGCTTCTGTACCTTTCCCGATGGAGGTCACGTTTTCCAATTCTTCAATAGAGTATCGATCTCTTCTCCTCTTCTCTTGCGTGGAGGTAGATCGAGCTCATCTTTACCGTTGAACAGGTCTCCGCGCTTTCTCCGCGGGTCGTTCTATGGTAGCCACATTCGATGCCTCATGTATACGGTTTTAGAAGATCCGGGATCCTTGTGTAGCTGTAGAAACGGCGTAAATTCCATGCACCTGACACAAGCCTTGTGTCCATGGCACACCTGACACGCAATATATCTGTATCCGAGATAGTCCTGCACCGTCGTGATCAGTGCGGCTCTCATACGAAAAGTTTCTTCTTTGAAGGTGTCCCATGTTTCCACCCCTTCCTCCCACAACGTGTCTAGCTCCCCCTTCAATAGCTCGAGATACAGGTTGATATCGCTCCCTGGCTGGGTCGGCGCTTGAATCAACATACTCATCTGTATGTACTTCCTCTTCAGACACAGCCATGGGGGGAGATTGTACATCCATACAAACACGGGCCAGGTGCTATGTTTGCTGCTCTAGTTGCCAAACGGATTGAGACCGTCGGTGCTCGCACCAAGCCTGATGTTCCTTGGGCCATTCCCGAATTCTTCATCGAATGCGTCTAATGCTTTCCATTGACGTGCATCCGAAGGGTGTGTTAGCACTGTTTTTTAACACGTTCTGGATCGCTCAGCACCGCCTTCTTTCTGTCCTCGTGCCAGCGCATGAGTTTTGCTTCCTTGGGGTCCACGAAGTACCGCTGCAGACGGGGAATGAGTGGAAAGTACCACACAACTTTCCTAGGAGCTTTCTTCGTCCCCCTCTTGTAACGATCAGCACCGCACACCGGACATTTGATCTGGTCCGCGTGCTCGTTACGATAAATTATGCAGTCACGGACGCAAGGGTGGTCTTTTGTGTGCGGTAAATCGAGGGGGCACACGATTTTCTTGGCCTCCTGTAGACTACTAGCACATGTGTTCCCTTCTGGTAAGTGCGTCTTCAGGTATCGCAGAAGATTGTCCATGCTTGTGTCGGTCCATCCGTGTTTTGCCTTCATCTCTAGAAGATCCAGAGCTACTCTCAAGCGTGACTCCTCCGTCCCGCGACTTGCGTCATACAACGGAGTTGCAGAGTCTATCTCTAGTTGCGTGATCTTAGATTTACATCTGGCGTCAGTCGACATGTTCTTGAGAAGAAGATCTTAAACATGAGGGTCCCGCATGACTGAAGTTAGCCGAGTGTTCATGTCCTCGTCTTCATGTTGTTGATCACCATGACTCCCTTCTTCTTCATTATAGTCGTCTCCGTCGGCAGCCTCTTCGTCCTCTCCATTGCCATGTTCAGACTCCTCCTGATCATCTTCACATGTCGCCGCCCAATTGGTCTCGATGTGATCATCGTCTTGATCATCATCCATCCACTTAGTGTGGCCCTCCATGTAACTATACCTGAGCAGGTGCTTCTCCACATTACCAGGATCTGGTTTGAACAAGGACCCCAGCTTGCATTTCCGACACGGACACTCTATCTCGGTGCGGTTGTTTCGATGCATCTCGGCCATCGCGCGTCGCACGTACCTGTGCACCACGCTTGTCCTCATCGCAATGACCATTGCTACAAAATGCAAGAGAGAGAGGTTTCATTAACTAGATCCGGTCTTCACGGAAAATTTCGGCATGACCTTCCTACAAAAGGTGTAACGCGGAGCGCCAGAAATTTGCCGAAAAGGAAATGAATCAACATTTCGGCAAAACATTGGCAACACATGAAATGAAAACGAGATCGAATTCTCATCCACCGACCAATCCCACGCACCTATTAAGATGACACACAATGCAAAATATATAGACGCGATGACGACGTCGAAAATCACCGGAGGGACGACCGTTAAGAGAGTGACAGATCTAGAAGTAGCTAGTGGTGCATTTGTGGTGAGATCTAGTATCCCGTTAGTAGATCTAGTGGAGAGATTTGGAAGAGGGAAAGTGGGGTAGCGTACTAGATAAAATATAACAAACATGATTGGTTAAATTAGCTAAAAATGGTGGAGGGATGTGGGGGATTGAGCTAGGAGCACTAATGGGTCGAGTTTGGACTAGTGAGTTAGTGAGTGGGGTGGATAGGGGTGGTGGTGGGTGGCTGGCCGCACTTATTGAGGCCACATTTTACCCCAGGCGAATAAGGTATGAAATGTGTCTGCGCTAAGGGGTGCTACCCCAGGCCACTTTTTACCCCAGGCGAACAAGGACGTGGTGCGCCTGCGCTAAGGGGTGCTACCCCAGTCCACTTTTTACCCCAGGCGCTTCTGTGAATATTCGCCTGGGGTATGTGTTATACCGCAGGCGAACTAGGATAACATTCGCCTGGGGTAAAGGAAGAGTGCCAGGGGGTGGGGGTGGTGGCCCTGCCACACTTTACCCCAGGCGCTTCTGGAATTGGTTCGCCTGGGGTAACAGACTTACCCCAGGCGCACCGTGCACTCCTTCGCCTGCGCTAATTAGCCCAGGCGCATCGCATTATGTGTTCGCCTGTGGTAGGTTGTGCTGCTATAAGCAAATCTCTAGTAGTGACAATATGGCACGAAATATAGGCATACCGTTAGAGTTCGATATTTCGTTTTCATATAGTCCAGACAGCCACAACTATCTAGCTAGTACATCTAAATATAACAACCATTGCGATTATTATCGCGACTAAGGTAGCGATCGAACCCAACTGCATAATGAAACCAAACTTTCTTATCAGCATATCTTCTAATATTTCTAATCTTCAAGCGCCCCCTGGCCGCGCCAGGGGGTGCTGTGGGCCCCTCGGGCATCCACCGCCATCACCCTTTCGCCTATTTGTTCCCCCCAATACATCAACCCTAAAAAGATACCACTTCATCCCGAGAAACACCCGAGGCTGCCGTCATCGTCAACCCGAGATCGGGAGGGTTCTGGAGCTCTCCCCGGCACCCTGAGGGGAGGGGAATTCATCATTGGAGGGGTTTGTTGTTTTCCATTAAGCCTAACTAGTGAAAATAAAACAAGAAACAAAAACATATAATTCCAGAATCTAAAGGGAATAACTTTGAGAACTCACACCCGAGGATGTGAGTATCTTTTACCTTACCTCCTCGGCAACGGCGCCAGAAAAGAGCTTGATGTCTACGCACGCTTCTATTCTTGTAGACAATGTTGGGCCTCCAAGTGCAGAGGTTTGTAGAACAGCAGCAAGTTTCCCTTAACTGGATCACCCAAGGTTTATCGAACTCAGAGAGGTAGAGGTCAAAGATATCCCTCTCAAGCAACCCTGAAATTAAGATACAAGAAGTCTCTTGTGTCCCCAACACACCCAATATACTTGTCAGGTATATAGGTGCACTAGTTCGGCGAAGAAATAGTGAAATGCGAGTAATATGGATGGTTATAAGTAATAATAGCAATCTGAAATAAACATGGCAGCAAGCAAACATGTAGCAGAACAGGCGGAAAACAGTGTTTCAATGCTTGGAAACAAGGTCTAGGGATCCTACTTTCACTAGTGGACACTCTCAACAATGATCACATAATTTAATAACTAAATATCTTCTCTTAACTATGCTACTCTTAACCCTCTCCGGTTGGATAACAAACACTAATCATTGCGTAGGGCTGCAAAAAAGCATCCGTTAAAGTAAGCATTCCCATGTCTAGTTAGCCCCACACTGTCAACTTGAGCGCCCTAGAAGGTACTAGACAAACACCACAATTCATAGAGGAGACACACACAATGTGCACACTGTCACCTTCACACCGCGGGACAAGGTGACTCCAAAGTTCATATTAATAAAACACTTGAGTAGCACAATAGACGAAGAGTAACATCTACTTATTCAACTAGATTACAAATCTCACAATCACATATAGATCATACCATGGGAGAGAGATGAACCACATAGCTACCGGTAGAGCCCTCGGCCTCGGGGGAGAACTACTCCCTCCTCATCATAGGAGACAGCAACGACGATGGAGATGGCGGTGGAGTCGATGGAGATGGCTTCCGGGGGCACTTCCCCGTCCCGGGAGGGTGCCAGAACAAAGATCTGTCCCCCGAAACTTGGGTTGACGATGACGGCGGCTGCGGAAGGTTTCATGGAATTTCGCTGATTCTTTTAGGGATTTCGGGAGGAAGGCCTTAAATAGGCAAAAGGGCAACGTCGGTGGGCGAACAGGGGGCCCTCACCACCCCCAGGCGCGGCCTAGGGTGGGGCCGCGCCTGTCTATGGTGAGCCCACCCTGGTGCCCGTCTTCGACTCATCTTCGGACATCTGGATGCTTCCGGGGAAAATAGGAACTTCAGGATTCGTGGGGTCCAATTCCGAGAATATTTCCTGAACAACTTTTCTGAAATAAAAAACAACAGAAAACAGGAAACTGACACTTGGCATCTTGTTAATAGGTTAGTCCTGGAAAACGTGTAAAAATGCTATAAAGAAGGGAGAAAACATGTAGCAATTGGCATAATATCAACATGGAACATCAAAAATTATTGATACGTTGGAGACGTACCAGGGCACACCATAGGGCGGCGCCCCCAGGTGCCCTCTTCCATCGCTCTTTCTCCTATATAATCCCCCTGACATATCAACCCTAGAAATATATCACTTTTTTCCGAGAAACACCCGAGGCCGCCGTCATCATCATCCCGAGATCGAGAGTTATCTTGAGCTCTCTCCGGCACACTGCCGGGAGGGGAATTTATCACCGGAGGGGTCTACACCACCATGCCCTCCCCCGAAGTGATCCGTGAGTAGTTCATCCCTGGACTACGGGTCCATAGCAGTAGCTAGATGGTTGTCTCCTCCACTTTATGCCTCATGTTTAGATCTCGTGAGCTGCCTCACATGATCGAGATCATCTTTATGTAATGCTACATGTTGTGTTTGCTGGGATCCGACGAATGGGGAATGTTATCTCTTTTGATTATCAATCTATCATGTTATCTTCATGTATATATGTTATTTATGATTTTGCATACTCGCCGTTATTAGTAGATGCTCAGGCCAAATAGATGCTAGTAACTCCAAGAGGGAGTATTGTTGCCATTAGGGATAAAACAACAATGCTTTGTATAAGGATGATTCTATTGTTTACATTACACACTTTGCTTAATGTGATTATCTGTTGCTTGCAACTTAATACCCAACGTTTGTTCGGATGATATTCAGAGGGTGGATTATTAGTCATAGATGCAGTTGGATGACGGTCTATGTATCTTGTTGTAATGCCCGCATGAATCACATAGTAATCTTTATGTCATGCATATGCACTACGGTGCGACCTTTATTTCAGTCAATTGTGCAGCTGTAATTTGTTCATAACACATGTTATTATTCTTTCACGAAGAGACACCACTAGTGAACTGTGGACCCCGGTTCATTTTCCTCATACTGATAATACACACACTGCTTCCACTATTTTCACACTGCTGCTACTGTTTTCATACTGTTTTCCACACCATACGTTTAACCTATTTGTTTTCAGCAAAACCGGTGAGATTTACAACCTCACTGCTTTGTTGGGGCAAAGTGATTTGATTGTGTTATGCAGGTTCCACGTTGCTGCTAAACCGGTAGTGCGTCCTGCCATCTCAGCTGCATCAACCTTCTGAAGTTACTCCTTCTTTCTACTGGTCGATTCAACCTTGGTTTCTTTTTTGAGGGAAAACTTGCTGCTGCACTCGTCACACCTTGCGCTTGGGGTCTCCCAACGAGCGTGTGTCCACACTCCATCAGAATCACATAGTAATCTTTATGTCTTGCATATGCACTACGGTGCAGCCTTCATTTCTATCAATTGGCCAGCTGTAATTCGTTCACCACACATGTTATTTATTTTCTATGGAGAGACACACCACTAGTGAACTGTGGACCCCGGTCCATTCTCTCATACTGATAATACAACCACTGCAATTAATGTTTTCACACTGCTGCTACTGTTCTCATACTATTTTCCACACCATACGTTTAACCTCTTTGTGTTTAGCAAAAACAGTGAGATTGACAACCTCACTGGTTCGTTGGGGCAAAGTGATTTGATTGTGTTGTGTAGGTTCCACGTTGCTGTTGAACCGGTAGTGCGCCCTACCATCTCAACTTCATCAACCTTCTAAAGTGACTCCTTCCTCCTACTGGTCGATTAAACCCTGTTTTCTTTCTGTGGGAAAACTGTTGCTGTGCTCATCATACCTTCCTCTTGGGGTCTCCCAACGAGTGCAAGATCTGCATCATCAGAGGTCACGCATGGCGCCAGTTAAGGGTGCCTTCAGGATTGGGACGCGCCGGGACATGATGTACAGGATCTGGGAGGTTTCGGCTGCTCCAGCGGTGGCACGACCTCCCGTGCCCCGCCTCGCTCTCTTCTGCCTGGCGAGTGCTAGAGCTTCCTCGACGCCCGTACATCTCCTCGGCCCGCACATATTTGAGTGTCGCACCCGGACTTCTAGAGGATACTCACCGTACGAACTGAACAGTATTCTGATGGGATTACGGGGTTTACCGGCACCCGCGTCCTCTTACGAGTAGGCCAACACTTATGTGTGACAACCCATCGCTACTGTTCACCGTCGATGTAAACTATCCCGTAGAAATCAGGACACTACCATTGACGTACTTCATACCATACACACATGGTACGTCAACGGCTTTGAACAAAAGGATACCACAACATGCCTCTAAGACACAAAAGATTGAAATAAGTTGCAAATGGCCCTCACTAGGGCAGAGATAGCAAATACAATCATCCAGAGGACACATGTCCCAACATAACATCATTACATCTCAGCGGAAGCATTCAAAGG